>CM074720.1:68105582-68298082 GCA_037306005.1 Rhinophrynus dorsalis
GTAACAGACAGAGTAGTCAATCAGTCCGGGTCATACACTGGTATCAATCGAGAGCGGAACAAGCATTTAGGCAACGGATACACCACGAAAGGGCAACCCATAAGTGACAGCCCAAGGAATATAAAGGCTGTCACTGGGAGGAGCTATACAGCGCAGCCAATAAAAAGGCACCAGGAAGTAAACATGTCAAAATGTCACTGGAATCACAGGCACCGTGATAGTACCCTCCTCTCAAAGACCCCTCTCTGAGAAGAGGGGCCTGGCTTTTGGGGATACTTGGCATGGAAACTGCGCTACAATCTGGGAGCACGAAGGTCCTTTGAATCAACCCAGGAACGCTCCTCAGGACCGTAACCCTTCCAATGGACCAAATATTGTAATTTCCCTTTGAATCTTCGTGAGTCAATAATATTTTGCACCTCATATTCCTCCTGACCTTGCACTTGAACCGGACCAGGAGTCACAGGAGTAGTAGTGTACCGATTACATACCAGAGGCTTTAACAAGGATACGTGGAACACATTATGAATGAGCATGGATGCTGGGAGGTCCAGAGCATACGACACAGGGTTAATCTTACGGATAACTTTGAATGGGCCAATGAACCAGGGAGCCAACTTATTGTATGGAGTCTGCAGATTCAGGTTCTTGGAGGAAAGCCATACCCTGTCCCCAACCTGAAAGGAGACCGCCGGCAGCCGACAGCGATTAGCTTGATGCTGATAACACTGGAACGAAGCACTGAGGGTCCTCTCTACCTGTGCCCAAGTGGAACGGAGTTGCTCCATATGCTCGTCCAGAGCTGGAATTTGCTGCGTCTGAAATGAGTCCGGGAGCAGGCATGGTTGGAACCCGTAGTTGATGAGAAACGGGGAGCTCCCGGACGATTAATTAACCGCACAATTCCTGGCAAACTCCGCCCATGGCAACAGGTCAGCCCAATTATCATGATGACCAGACACAACACAACATATTTAAAGACAGACTTTTAAGATATATCTGTCCTTTTCATCAGGTCAAGTGGTAGGACAACATCTTTAGGTTCCTTTCACACAGTGGTGTGTTTATCTGTGGCCTGTGGTGAATATTAACATGCTGGACTATGGTGCCTTTCACACTGGTGACTTTGGACTTGTGGGATATCTCCAAAATCAGAATGATGCAACTTTATTGCATTTCCTCAGTAAATTTCCATTAAGTAAGGTCTGCCAATGAGCTGTTTTGGAGCTTAACACAACTACCAATGAATGCCCGGCTCACTTGAGTGCTTGTTAGTAATATTGGCTGGAGCTCACATGGAATGACCATCAGACTTCCCCCCTCTGATCAGCGGTGGAATTCAGGGAACAGGTGAGTGAAGATACACTGGTGGCTGGATTCTCATAGTTGTGATACTCATGTGATAGAGGCCTTAAGACTCATTATAGTCAAAATAGGTCTTGGATTTTTATCTAATTAGCAGAAATGTATATAACCTTTGTATCTGTTACTGTAGATGTTTATATCATCTTTGTCTTTGGTACTGTAGCTTTCCTTTCCCCCACCTTATCTTTGCCGTGCAAAAGCGCCTGTGCACCCATCGTTTATGGCCATTGTTAGACATGCAATGCATTTCTAATGCCTTGGATACTAATGACTTCTTGAAAGCATATGAAGTCTCTAACATCTGAGGGGTTTAATAAGGAACAATTATTGCGTATCCCAGTAATCGCACAATTTATTTTAATGCCCATTTTTTTCAATTAGGTAAACATATATTAAATATTTTTCTTTTTCTAAACTCTGCACATGTACAGCATAAATATTGTACATTTTTATTCCTTGCTTCAGTGACAATTTGAAGTTTATGTGGATGTTGTCAACACCTAAGGGGGTTATTCACAGAACATGTGTAGCTCTAAGCATTTCTTAATAGCCTTTCAAGTTAATGGCCGTTAACAATTGCTAATAGCTACTGCAGTTCAATGAGTAACCAGCTAAGAGCCTCCAATACCAAGTAAATTTTAGCATTTGACACTGCAAAATTTTACATATATTAAAAAACTAAATGTTTGTTTTGAAGTTCTCCCTTCTAAATATGTCATTAAATCAGAGGGTAAATTTACTGGCAGTTTCCAGCTGATTATACAATAATCGTATTATATCTCAAAATCGCTCCTAGGAATAATTTTTGTGATTTAGAATTGTTTTTTATATTATTACTACATGAAGTCTAATGTTAATACACTTAATCAGACACATTATTTCTTATGATATAAACATGTACTGTCATATCGCACCAAAATACTTTAGGAAGCCGTGAAACATCAGGTATAAAGTATATATATATATATATATATATATATATATATATATACATATATATATATATATATATATATATATATATATATATATAAACGCTGTAGACCTTATATATATTTTTTATTTTACGCATATTCTTTGGCAGAGTTATTGTGCTTGTAGTTTTCAGTGGGAAAGTTAAGTAAAGCTTAATAAAGTTTAGAAGGTTTCTAGAATGCAAGGAACATTACTACTAGGGATGGGCGAGAGGTCCCGTTGTGTTCTCGAAAGAAATGCCATGAAAACGACGTGGGTCTCCACTTTTCATAAGAAAAAATATGTCCCACCCATTTACTATGTGTATCTCGCATTTTCGCTCCAAAAACGTGATGTTACCAGGAAGCGAAACGGAGAAATAATCCGCTTATCAAGAGTCTCCAGCAGTCGCTTGAAGGAGTGAACATGATTGAAACACAGATGCAGAACTGGAGTAGTGTAACTGCTAAAGAGGTGAAGCAGCAAAGCAGGCAGATTAAGTTCATAATTCAATGGTCAGTCAAAGGTGAGTGCAGGCAGCAGTAGTGCATAAACGATGAGGTGGTCCAAGGTCTAGTCCAGAAGTTCAAGCAGCAAAATAAGCAACAAGGATGTCTGAAGGCAAAGTATAACTGAGTACTGAGTTCATTGGTCATAAATAGGAGCAAAGTGATGACATCATTGTGACAATGCTTCATTTCAGTGTCCCTGAATCTACTCTGCGTGACCACGTTGCCAAAATGATGATGCATGTTCCCTTCGTCGAAACGACACAACTATGGGAGAGTCCTGCCACACATAGAGGAAGCCAAAACTATCATTATAAGCGCTTTACCACTTAGCATGAATATTTACTCTCTTTCCTCAAGTAAATGGAACTAATAGCTGTTTGTGCACCTTCTTCTCATGCTTTATCTACTACTTAGGGCTGCTACACATTGCTCATGTTTAATGCTTGGTACCTTAGTTGTAATACTGAGTCTTTAAGCTCTATTTTCTCCATTTATGAATAGTTTTTGGAAGATTGTGCACCTGTAACGCTTTTACTTTGTGTATATTGTCTTCATTATTTCAATAAAGCTTTGAAAATTAAAAAAAAACCAAAAAAGAATAAAACATATGATGGCCTGGGGCTGACAGTGTGCCCCTCCTCCCCCAGACATGGCCTCTGGACACTCATAGGACCCAAGCAAGAAGGTTAGGCTAAATGGGAAGCCCAAAATCGATCCAGGGAGTGGATATGTGCAAGACACTCCCATGACCATTCTTCAGATCCATACACTTTCCAATGTATGAGGTATTCCAGCTGGCCAGTATGAACTTTGGGGTCTAGAATAGCCTGTACTGGGTTATTACTGTGTATCCAAGGTTTTAATTGAGAGACATGGAAGGTGGGATGTAGCTTCAATGCAGAAGGTAAGAGCAACTGGTAGGCTACTGCATTAATTTGCCAGACAATAAGAAGTGGTCGTAAAAATCAAGGACCCAGTTTTTTGGAATGACATCTCATATGAAGATGACTGGAAGAGAGACAGACTTTATACCCCCATTCTGTATAAAGGAGAAGCAGAGCAGTGTTTGTCAGCTTGTTTCTTGTGGTATCAAAGCTTCTGAATCTGAAGTGTGAGCTCAGGAACAGGGGAGTCCGGGAAGAAGATGAGTAAAGGCCAGAGATGATATCCATAGTTGGCAAGGACAGGAGACATTTTAGTGGACTGGTGGTAATTGTTACTATAAGCAAATTCTGCAAGAGGACGTAAGAAGAACCAGTTATCCTGTATATGAATGGTGTAGCATCACAGGTATTGTTCTAATGTTTGATTAGTGTGCTGGATTTGAGTGTTAGTCTGTGGGTATTATACTGATGAAAGATGTAGATTGATACGAAGAGCTGTAGGGAAGGTTTTCCAGAATCAGAATGTAAATTGAGACTCGCTCGCTCAACACCTGCTACCTGGCCATTATTACTTCTACTAGCGTTCCGTGTATGACCCAGTTCTTTGGCTGCGAACCCGTTTGTGTATGACCCAGTTCTTTGGCTGCAAACCCGTTTGTGTATGACCTGACTTAGGCTGTGTACCCGTTTGTGTATGACCCGACTTTGGCTGTGAACCCGTTTGTGTATGACCCAAGTTTGGGTGCGAACCCATTTGTGTATGACCCAGGCATTTGGCTGTGAACCCGATTGCGTATGACCCGACTCTGTTGAGTTTCTGTTTGATAAGGATATTGGTTGCGATCCCTCCTCAATGTAGACCCGGTAATTGCTGTGCTCCCGTTCTGAGCATTACCAGGGGTTGGTGTGTGCCTTCCCGGTTAAGGACCTGGCCTGACTTGCGTTTCCGCCTGCCTTGTTCTGATTCGCTGCGCACCTTTATTCGTCTCTGCCTGTTACTTCGGTCTTGGTCACTGGCTATCCTGGCCTTACCTGTGGGCATATTCATTCCATTTACCAAGCTGCTCAGTGTCGCTCTCCGCTAGTCGCTTCCCTACTAGGCAACATAATTGAGAGCTTGCTTGTCCATTGCTTTCGTTGGCCAATAGACCTGCTGAACTGCTGGCATGCGTTCAGTAATAGGAGTGGCATTGCTGCCGAAGCTTGAGCTCACTATTGACGACTGTGGTGCTGGTTTACCTTCCATTAAGCAAGTCTTCAGGTCTGGGGTGTATCGCTGGTTCAGTGTTGTCTGGTGTGCTTATTACCTGAGGCTGAGGTACCATCCATACCTTACCTGTGGTCATACTCACACTAGATCCATGTGATTATATTCTGGCCAATCTCTTAGAGGTTCATCTGTTCCAGTTGTCTGCTGTACTCTTGACGTCTTCAGTTCCTGAATTCCCGTACCAGTACTTAGGATCAAGACTATTGTTCATATTGTGTATATTTATTGCCGAGTGTTATTGTTTTGTTTCACTTGTTATCTTCAATAAACTTTCTTCACCTTATTGAACCGACTCAGAGTATTCTAGTGTCTGTTACAGTACACAAAGGCCATGAGTTCGGATGGTGAAGGTGGGATAGTACTTCAAAGCATCCTAGACAGGATGGAGATGTTGAGTCAGCGATTGGACCAACTGTCTTTAGCCGCGCAAATGGTATCACAACGTGCTGCCAATCTTGAACAGATTTGTACTCAAATGGTGATCCCTTCTGAACCTACCAGGGCACCAGTATCGTCCAGTACAGTCAAAAGATTGATTGGGTCGGCCCAGCTTCCTCAAAGGTACGGGGGAGATCCAGATGGTTGCCGGGGTTTCCTAAACCAATTAAGTATTTATTTTGAACTGGTACCCCATGCATTTCCTAATGAACGCAGTAAGGTGGGCTTTCTTATCTCCCTCTTGACCGGGAGAGCCTTTGCATGGGCCAATCCGTTATAGGAGACCAATAAACCCATTGTTCACAATTCTGTGAAATTTGTTTGCTCCTTTAAACAAATATTCGATAGGCCTGGCCGTGTGGTTTTGGCATCTAAGCATTTGATGACTCTCAGACAAGGGCAGCACACGGTGGCGGATTACGCCATTGGATTTCAGACTCAGGCGGCTGAGGTTGACTGGAACAATGAAGCCTTAATGGCCGTATTCTTTCAGGGCCTTTGCGACACTATGAAAGATGAGGTCACTGCACGTGACCTTCCCAATGAATTAGTCCGGCTGATTGAGTTCTGTATCTTGATGGATACCAGGATAAGGGAGAGACCTTCCTTTAAAGAGTATTTACAGAGATCCGCTGGCAAGGGATTGTTCCGTTTTGCTAACCCACCCTATCCTCCCTCTCCTCCCAGACCTCCTAGATTCATTCCTGATGAAGCCGAACCTATGCAAGTTGATGCCTTGGTCTAAGGGAGACCAGATTTTTGTGAACAGGGTCGTAGACTGATAGAGGAAGACTCTCCACACGTCTCCAACCCTCCCTGTCCTCCCTCTCCTCCCATGCCTCCTGAGTTGGTGTCTGACCTCCATGAAAGACGCTCAAATTTCAGAACTGTTAGAGGACCAGTTATTGGTAACGTTTCATTGCCTCTAGACAACATTTTGGACAAACCCTTATTAGAGGCTTGTATTTACTGGGCAAACAAGTCCGTATCTGCCCTAGCATTTTTGGACACTGGTGCTGCTGGCTGTTTCATGGATGCGGATTTTGCAGCCAGCAAAGACATACCTTTGGTACCTCTCGAATCTCCCTTGACGGTTGAGGCAATCGATGGCAGGCCTTTACAACCGTCTCATATTACTCACGAGTCTGCTTTGTTAACCCTAAGAGTGGGAGACCTGCATACGGAGACACTAAAGTTTCAGATTATTAAATCTCCACATCATGCCATTGTTCTCGGGTTCCCATGGGTACAGAAGCACAACCCTAAGATGGATTGGTATTCTTGCAAAGTTTTGTCTTGGTCTACACGCAAAGTCTTGTTTAACCTGTCCTGTGAGAGCCACATCGGCTTCCAGTTCTGGCCTTCCGCAGGAGTATGCTTTGTTCATTGATGTGTTCAGTGAAAGCCAAGCAGTAGCTCTACCTCCTCATAGGCCCTATGATTGCGCTTTGGAACTTCTCCCTGGCTGTTCACCACCTAAAAGGCGAGTATATCCATTATCTGTGGAAGAAAACAGAGCCATGGAAGAATATGTCTTGGAAGTCCTTGCAAAGGGTATTATTCGAAAATCCACTTCTCCAGCTGGTGCTGTATTTTTTTTCGTAAAGAAATAGGACGGAGAGTTACGTCCATGTATTGATTTCCGCGGATTAAACAAGATACTGTTGAAAAATGCATACCCTATGCCATTAATCACAGAATTATTTGATTGAGTTAAAGGTTCTAAGATTTTCACAAAACTGGACTTAAGGGCTGCATATAATCTGATTCGAATCAAAGAGGGGCATGAATGGAAGACTGCCTTTAATACCCGCAGTGGTCATTATGAATATCTAGTAATGCCGTTTGGTTTGAGCAATGCCCCGGCTGTCTTCCACCAATTTATAAACGATGTGTTGAGAGAACTTCTTCAAAGTTGTGTAATTGTTTACCTTGATGATATTTTGATTCATTCTCCTACGCATGAGACCCATCAAGCTGATGTCTCTAAGGTCCTAAGTCTCTTACGAGAGAACAAATTATTTTGTAAACTGGAAAAATGCGAATTCCATAAAACTCAGGTCACTTTTTTGGGCTATATTCTTCCCGCTACTGGATTCGCTATGGACCCTACAAAATTATCCGCAGTTCTGAACTGGCCACGTCCAACGGGTCTTAAGGCAATTCAGAGATTTCTGGGCTTTGCCAATTATTACAGGAAATTCATTCAGAATTTTTTGTCAATTGTCAGACCTCTTACCCAAATGACTTGTAAGGGGGCAAATACTAAAATTTGGTCTACAGAAGCTATTAAGGCTTGAAGGCTGCCCATTTTGGTACATCCTGACACTTCCTTACCCTTCACGTTGGAGGTAGATGCATCTGAATTTGGTATTGGAGCCATTTTATCTCAATGTGCGGCCCCATGGGCAGCCTTCCGCCCCTGCGGTTATTTTTTGAAAAAATTATCCAAAGCCGAATCACTATATCAGATTGGTGACAGAGAATTATTGGCCATAATCCTTGCCTTAAAGGAGTGGAGGCATCTACTGGAGGGAACTCGGTCCCCAATTCTTATTTTAACTGACCATAAAAATCTGATCTATCTCTCTGAGGCTAAATGGTTGTCGCCTAGACAGGCCAGATGGGCACTGTTCCTCTCACGCTTTAATTTTGTGGTCTCTTATCTCCCCGGATCAAAGAACATTAAAGCAGATGCGTTGTCATGCCAGTTTTGCTGCACAGCCAAGGAGGAGGTTCCTCCGTCTCCTATTATTCTGGGTGACTGCATTCTGGCTACTATTCGTACTTGTATCACATCCCCTTTAGGGGAGGAGATCTTGTCTGCACAGACCTTGGTTCCCGTTGAAAAACCTGAAGGTCGATGTTTTGTTCCAGCACACTTGTGCACCAGATTACTTGAAACATACCATGCCTCCAAGATCGCCGGACACATAGGTCGGGACCAATTGATTTGGTCCATTTCCCGAGTTTTCTGGTGGCCTAGTCTTAGGGCAGACTGCATTGCTTTTACGTCAGCATGCACTACGTGTGCGCAAATTTAGTCTCCTCATCATTTGCCGGAGGGCCTACTGAGACCTGTGGAAAATGGAGAGCGTCCCTGGTCTCATTTGTCCATTGATTTTTTGGTTGAGCTTCCGTGATCTATGGGATATACGGTTATTCTTATGGTCGTAGACAAATTTTCCAAGATGGCTCAGTTTGTGCCTTTGAAGTGCCTTCCGTCTGCTCAAGAACTGGTGGTGATCTTTGCCAGAGAGGTATTTCGGTTACATGGTATTCCCAAGGTTATTGTATCTGACAGAGGTAGCCAATTCGTATAAAGATTTTGGAGATGTTTTTGCGCTCAGTTGGGCATTCAATTGGCATTTTCTTCTGCCTATCACCAACAGTCTAATGGGGCAGCTGAAAGGGCCAATCAAGCATTGGAACAGTTTCTCCATTGTTACATTTCCGATCATAATGATAATTGGGCTCAGCTGTTACCATGGGCAGAATTTGCCAGAAATTCTGCAGTTAACTGCTCCAAGAAGTCCTCCCCTTTTCTGATTAATTACAGTTTCCAACCTTCAGTTCTTCCAGAATCCTTTCAGACCCAGACTATTCCAGCCCTGGATGAGCATCTAAGGTCTCTTCAAGACTCTTGGAGACGTGTGCAGCAGACTTTACAGGTGTCAGTTCAAAGACAAAAAAAGACAAGTAGATAAAAGGCAGCTTCCAGCTCCTACTTTTCAGGCTGGAGACCGAGTTTGGTTGTCCACACGTAATCTCCATCTTCAGGTGCCATGTGACAAATTTCGCCCAAGATTCATTGGTCCATTCAGAGTATTGCGCAAGATTAACCCAGTGGCATATGCATTGGAACTTCCTGCTCATATGCGCATTCACAACATCTTTTATGTATCTCAGCTGAAACCTTTGGTCTGCAACCGGTACACTTCAGTCCCTGCCTGTCCCACTCCTGTGAGAGTTGCAGATCAGGAGGAATATGAGGTCCAAAGTGTTCTGGATTTTCGAATTGTCCGCGGGTGCTCCATTACCTGGTTCACTGGAAAGGCTACGGGCCTGAGGAACGCTCCTGGGTTCCGGCAGAGAATGTTCATGCTCCCTATTTGGTGCATAGATTCCATAACAAATTTCCTGACAAGCCCAAGGAGACTCCGAGGAGGAGGGGTCTTTGAGGGGGAGGTACTGTCATGGTACCTAACTTCCAGCGGAGCGTTCTTGACGGCAAACTACCCAGTTCCTGCTTGCTGTGGGTGTTTGTCCGTTTCGGGCATTCTGCTGGGTCCCTGGCCATATTGTCATGGTGTTCCTGTGGCGTCCATGTCCGCGTGAGGGGCTGTAGTACTGGAGCAGCATGGTGCGACCGTTTGAATATTTACTTACTTCGTTTCTAGTTTCTTTATCTTCTTCAGAGAGTTACCCCGCCCTGCTTCTTCCGGTTGTGTAGACTTCATTAACCCGGCTCACTAGTTTCCCAGTGGCCCTTGCATTGGTGTAGTCTGAGCTCGCTCAACACCTGCTACCTGGCCATTATTACTTCTACTAGTGCTCCATGTATGACCCAGTTCTTTGGCTGCGTACCCATTTGTGTATGACCCGACTTTGGCTGCTTACCCATTTGTGTATGACCCGACTTTGGCTGCGAACCCGTTTGTGTATGACCCAATTTTGGGTGCGAACCCATTTGTGTATGACCCAGGCATTTGGCGTATGTCCCGACTCTGTTGAGTTTCCGTTTGATCAGGATATTGGTTGCGATCCCTCCTCAGTGTAGACCCAGTAATTGCTGTGCTCCTGTTCTGAGCATTACCAGGGGTTGGAGTGTGCCTTCCCGGTTAAGGACCCGGCCTGACTTGCGTTTCCGCCTGCCTTGTTCTGATTCGCTGTGCACCTTTATTCGTCTCTGCCTGTTACTCCGGTCTTGGTCACTGGCTATCCTGGCCTTACCTGTGGGCATATTCATTCCATTTGCCAAGCTGCTCAGTGTCGCTCTCCGCTAGTCGCTTCTTTACTAGGCGACATAATTGAGAGCTATCTTCACCTTACTGACCCGAATCAGAGTATTCTAGTGTCTGTTACAGTTTCCCTCTAAGCCTGGTCCCCCTCCGAGAAAGTCGGTCACAGTGCTCGTGCTCCTGGCTGCAGGCGGCGACATTCTGATTCTTCTATTTCTTTATCTCTATTCTCATTGGCCAGTATCCTTGTCACCGCCCAGTCATCTCCTTTATAACCTTTGTCATGTCTACACTATGGTGCCCTTTCGTGGTGTATTAGTTCCTGACTTTTGCTCCGTTACTGCTAATCGTATATGACCTGGCCTGCCTGACGACGTTCCTGAGTTTGCTGTACTACTGTTGCTCCGTTGCTGACTGTATCTGGCTGAGAACCTGCTCCATGGCTGACCATATCTGGCTGAGGACCCACTTCCGTTACCGACTTTCTGGCTGAGAACCCACTCCGTTGCTGACCTTATCTGACTGAGGACCCGCTTCCGTTACCGACTTTATGGCTGAAAACCCGCTCCGTTGCTGACCGTATCTGGCTGAGAACCCTCTCCGTTGCTGACCGTATCTGGCTGAGAACGCACTCCGTTGCTGACCGTATCTGGCTGAGAACCCGCTCCGCTACTGACCATACCTGGCTGCGTATCTATTCCGTTACCATCTGTGTCTAGCGTTTTGACACTCTGTTGCCATCCGTATCTAGCCTACTGCTTGGTTTCCTCCGTTTGCTCCAGCTAGACTTGCTGTGGCTTTGCTGTTATGCTAGTTGGTTGTGTCGCGTGGCGCTATTACTCTGTCGACCGTTAGCTAAGCATTCGTGCTGTAGCTACTCTCATTACTGCCATTGGCGGTGTGCACACATGAAGTACCGGTGCAGTGTTCATAGCACTGACTGTGTTACTCTGATCTCTCTGTGTCCACCTCCCTTACAGCGCTGGGCTCACTCCCTTTGGGAGATGCAGTATATCACAGGGCGTTACCTATTGACCCTTTGCATTCCTGGACAGTCCATGTAGGGTTGTGCATATTCCACTCTGCAGTAGCCTTGGGCTCAAGAGCCAGTGTTGCGTTGTTACCATCCTCAGTGAGAGGGTACACTGGTTGCCTACAAATATATAATATATATATATATATATATATTTACACTGTATTACAATCCACCCCTAGCGTTCTAGGGCTTGCCTATGAGAGTTGTCTTGGTCTATCGGCATCCAGTGCCAGGGTCAGTGTTGCTTCACTCCTTTGGGTTCTGTGCCTCCCAGGCGTCTGGGTCGTGCCAGTAATGTTGCCTCGCTTCTCTGGGTTCTGTGCCTCCCAGGCGTCTGGGTCGTGCCAGTAGTGTTGCCTCACTTCTCTGGGTTCTGTGCCTCCCAGGCGTCTGGGTTGTGCCAGTCATCTCCTCCTGGACCATCTGTCACCAAGGTCCTGTGGTCAGTTCTCGGACTGTGTTGCCTGCTGCCTGTTCAGTTCAAGCCAGAACCTCCTTTGCCAGTGATTGTTATCATTCATACATATATTTCTATTACTGGCTTGCTATTACTGTATATACCTGCATATATTTATGTTGTGTTTGTGTGGGCCCAAGGGCCTAACTACATGTGTGATCTTTATCTCAATAAAGTCATTTTAACCTTACCAATCTGGTCTGAGTGTTCATCAAAAAACTGTGACACCCCCATGAGGCAGGTTCCCATCTCTGGTTTCCTTGATGGAGTGCAAGCTAATACAGGACCTCAATCTGGTAGTAAATGGATTTCCCTCTCAGCCATTTTCCTATTATCTTTGCTTGGTTATGTCTGAGCACAAATTATTTATAAGAGCCTAAAAAGGATTCCATTTCAGAGTGCGTAGGTCCTTTGCATATGTCCCTGTCTATCTGGCTAGCTGCAACATTCTGAGAGTCTGAGGTAGCAAGGATGGTTCTGCTCTTCTTTTCTGTTAGCCCCATTCCCTCTTCTCCAGAGTTGGCCTCTAAATTTTATCTCATTTATGTAAGTGTTCATTTTGGGTCAGTTGTGCCTTTAAGAAACGGGAGCTTGCTGTGGCCATATTGGATGGTCCATTGACAGTTAAGTTATTATTTATTTTGTACCAAAAGAATTGTGGTGAGTAACATAGGGCTTATTCTTCTAGCTTTTCTTACTATGGTTAATGTATGCTGTTGGGGTCCCCCCCAGTGGCGGTGATTGAACTTGTTGGCTGGGGAACAACCAGGGCCGGCGCCACCTATAGGCGAGGTAGGCGCCGGCCTAGGGCGCACATTCTCTGAGGGCGCATCTGCCCCTGCCGCCGCTTACAACAGACTGCCGAAGTAAAAAAAAAAAAACAAAAACAAAAAAAAAACAACGTAAGTTTCGGTGCCCTCCCTCAGCTGGCTATTTTTTAAATGTAGCACAGCGATACCTGTTTCTCTCTCCCCCTCCACTCCTTCAATCCTGGACCAGGATTGAAGAAGCGGAGGGGGAGAGAGAAACGGACATCGCTGTGCTACACTAACCCTTTCAGTGCCAGAGGGGTACGCAACGCATAGCTTTGCAATGCGTTGTATACCCCTCTGGCACTGAGAAGGTTAATAAAAGCCAGACAAGGGAGAGCACCAAAACGTACTCACTGGGGAGAGAGTGCACTGGAAGAGTAAGTGGAAGGGGGGTCAAGAGGGGATAAATAGAAGGGGAGAGAGAGAGTCAAAGGGGGGATCAGCAGTCAAGAGGGGATCAAGAGTCAGACGGGGAGAGAGAGATTCAAAGGGGGGATCAGCAGTCAGGAGAGGGATCAAGAGTCAGACTGGGAGAGAGAGATTCAAAGGGGGTATCAACAGTCAGGAGAGGGATCAAGAGTCAGACGGGGAGAGAGAGAGAGTCAAAGGGGGGATCAGCAGTCAAGAGGGGGATCAAGAGTCAGACTGGGAGAGAGAGATTCAAAGGGGGGATCAACAGTCAGGAGAGGGATCAAGAGTCAGACGGGGAGAGAGAGAGAGTCAAAGGGGGGATCAGCAGTCAAGAGGGGGATCAAGAGTCAGACTGGGAGAGAGAGATTCAAAGGGGGGATCAACAGTCAGGAGAGGGATCAAGAGTCAGACTGGGAGAGAGAGATTCAAAGGGGGTATCAACAGTCAGGAGAGGGATCAAGAGTCAGACGGGGAGAGAGAGAGAGTCAAAGGGGGGATCAGCAGTCAAGAGGGGGATCAAGAGTCAGACTGGGAGAGAGAGATTCAAAGGGGGGATCAACAGTCAGGAGAGGGATCAAGAGTCAGATGGGGAGAGAGGGATTCAAAGGGGGGAATCAGCAGTCAGGAGAGGGATCAAGAGTCAGACTTGGAGAGAGAGCGTGAAAGGGGGATCAGCAGTCAAAAGGGGGATCAAGAGTCAGACAGGGGAGAGAGAGAGTCAAAGGGGGGATCAGCAGTCAAGAGGGGGATCATGAGTCAGACGGGGAGAGAGAGATTCAAAGGGGGATCAGCAGTCAGGAAAGGGATCAAGAGTCAGATGGGGAGAGAGAGATTCAAAGGGGGGATCAGCAGTCAGGAGAGGGATCAAGAGTCAGACTGGGAGAGAGAGTGAGAAAGGGGGGATCAGCAGTCAAAAGGGGGATCAAGAGTCAGACGGGGGAGAGAGAGTCAAAGGGGGATCAGCAGTCAAGAGGGGGATCAAGTGTAAGACAGAGAGAGAGAGTCAGGGGGGTCAACAGTCAAGATACACATATAGAGAAGCACACACACATACTTACACACTGATATCCTTACAGAGACTCACACACACTGACACACTTATATACATACAGGGAACACATACTGACACACACACATACACATATAGAGAACACACACACAAACTGACACATATACGGAACACACTGACACTTAAACACATACAGAGGCGGGGCATAAATGGGAAGGGCACAAGGGGTGGAGTCAAGGGGCGGCAAAATTAGGTTTTGCCTAGGGTGGCAAAAATCCTTGCACCAGCCCTGGGAACAACCACACCTTTTTTTTTTCCCAGGCCTCAGGTAGTAGGAAGGGGAGGTTCTATGCTTACCCTCTTCCTCTTTTCCTGCAATGTGTGACACATATGGCTGGAGTCTCCCATATTGCATTTTTCTTTCACCTGTTTCAGGCAGATAAATATATTTCTATTACATTCTACCCAGTATTCTTTATTTATTTGGGGTTCACCTGGACACAAGGGAGACATGGACATGTCCAAAACCATCAGGGTTCTCCCTGTTAACCCTTTTTCCTCATTTCAGATTAGTCTTCCTAAGGACTCTACTTGCACTTTATGTCCCTCTTGTTCTGTGGCTCCTACACAGCCTCTGGGTCCATTTTCTACTGAACAGGAATAATATATCTTTCTCTATTCTGGGGATCTTTTGAGTCTTTGACCCAGGATCTTCCAGCACTAACCCCAAACGTATTTTAGTAATTTTGCGACAAGGGTTCCCTTATGAGGAAATTAATTCTGATGAGGGCAATTTTGATTTATCCATGGGGACACTTTTGAAGTAGAACTTGGGTGTCCTGTTGAGAATTTTATCTGGGATGTTCTGGAGACTGCAAACGTCTATGAGGACTTAAATTCAAGTATTCATCCCCAGATATATTCCTAAGAACAGGTGATTCTGGACTGGTCAGGCCTAATAAGAGACTGTTTCTTAACAGACATATTTCTCTACTATATATCTTTTCTCTTCTGGGAACGGATTCTATTGCAGGTTCTAATTTTATCACTGTGTTTATCTCCAGTTTTCCCCATAGACTTCAATAGGAAAATGTTTGATAAAACAGATGTTAACATTTAGCACCTGCAATAGAATCTAACCCCTTATGCCTTATCACAGTGGGCTACCCCCCCAGTCTTTCTAAGCTTTCATCATTGGCACTTGTGGATACAGTGGAGCTTACAGACCAGGAGGATAAGTGTTTTTAAAGGCACATTTTGCAGCTTCAGGTAGCACTTCACATCCCACCTTCAAGGTTGCTTGGGTGAAGAGGGCCATTGCTCTTTAGGGGTGGATCAACTCTTAGAGGCTGTCCAGGTGGTCACTCCAAAATACGATGTTGAAGCTTCTCAGAAATTTTGTTCTTACTCCTCGGTTCAAGATGGAGTCTTTCTGCTCCCTTTTCACCGCTATGTGTCTGGGAGAGTTTTTAGTTTACCTGTACATAAATTATGCTTATCTGCATATTCCCAACCACGAAGATCACCGCTTCCTGCAGTTTGCCTTTCAGGACTATAATTTTCAGTTCATTTGGGCTGGCGTCTGCACTGTGAGCTTTTACAAAGATCTTGGCAGCCTTGGCTGCCCACATTTTGCTTTTAGGGAATTATCTTTGTCTCTGTCTAGGTAACCTTTTGTTAAAGGCTCCTTCTCATGGCTTTACTTCTTCAGATTCAAGTGACCCCTTTTACTACTCCGCTTCTGTTGCGATCTTTGCTATTCATTAAAACTGAGCATGTCTGGTGTGGGTAAAGTGGAGTAGGGATGGGGTCTCTGCCTCCACAGAGACTTTTAAGGCAAGTGCCCTGCCCTTATGGCCAGAGGATACTTTACCTCAAGGTTTTGGTAAGTACACAAAAATCCCCTTTTCTGATGTATAAGATCTACTTTTTGTGGCATTCAGTATATCCTAGGATAGTCCAAGTTTACTATAGTGTATAGCCATATGTTTAGAAGTCTTGGAGGGATCATTGCTACTTAGATTTTAAGTTGAGGTTGTAGCACATTTGGAGTGTATAGACACACACACACACACACACACACACACACACACACACTGAGACATTTGTCACTATGGAAGTAGTTTAATGCATCTTGTGCACTTAGACAGACTTAGTGGACTCTTTGTATTTACTCCTCTGAGGTAATTGTTTTAATTTTGCTTTCAGTAAAGCATTTTACTAACCTTTATGGTCATTTAGTTTGAGCTCCGGGTACTTGATATCATACTGTGCAAAGTCTGTTTTCTTGAAATATGCCAAGGCAAAGCGAGCAGCCTCATAACTAAAAATGTGATGATGCTTCTTTATAGTCAAAAAAACAACAAAGTTAATGTGTTATTTTTCGGTATTTGTTTATTGATTTTGTTTGTTTGTGTAAATGTGTAACTTTGTATTGTAAATGCTCTCCATAACCTACTTGAAAACTAGAGAAATTTCAGTGGTAAAACACTTTCCAAATAAAATATAACCCAGTGATATGACCAACAGCACTCAACGGGGTCTCAGCTCAATATACTCAAAGCAATGCCTTGGATACCTCTCTGGCACTCAAAGGGCTTAAACATACACAAACAAAAATCACAATAAAAAAGTTAGCAATTACACATATTTTGTCTATATATGAAATAATCAGAATATTTGTATATTTTTTATTTTATATTTAATAACCTGGCAACTAGAGTAATTGCACCAGATACATGTTTGTAATTGATGAGGTTAAAGTTCCAACATGTTGCATACCATTGTATAATGGTGAACAAACACCTGATACTAAAATGCCAGCGTATCCTGCTTCAAAACCAGACAGTGTAAAGTATACCTTATACCATTAGTGCACCCTCAAACACTTCCCCATAGGAGAGATTATTCAACCACAACAACACTGTTATTTTTCTAGCCATTGATTTAACTAAGAGGTTAAACATAATACGCAAAAAGGGTTAATCATAATTACAGTTACAATTTGAGGCACTGAACTCATATCTGTCCCACAGTGCAAAGATAATTGCCTCTTACTGCTGTATACTATGTACAGGGTTTGACTTATTCTGTGCAAGCAAGGGGATTCTGTGCAAGCAAGGTTGGTTGATCCAATACCTGAACAATATGTTGTACAGTTTTAATACAAATAGAAGTAGTCAGAGCTACTGGTACATTTTCCCAAAAAATAATACAGATTGATTTATCCATCACCGGAACAATATACTGTATCATTTTAATACATAAAAATGTAGTTCGTACAGAATGGTGGAGATTTCCCATTGTGATATCATCATGCCTTGATAAAATAATTTACACTAGATGCATACATCAGATATCTCTTAATAATATGATCTGGGTGCATCTACAAAATAGAGAAATTATGTTCATATCAGTTTTAAATCTCTATAGTGTGCTAATTTAATGAATCCATTAATTAGTTTTTATTCAGTCTTTACAATAGCTAATAATTAAGTATGAGGAATAGAAATACTACAAGCTTTTTTATTCTTTAATGTACATAGAATTATGTTGCTCACATATAAAACAGAAAACCCCTTTTTAACAGTTCAGGCTCAAGAACGTGTGGGTTAAGTACAAACTGTGTTACATGAGAACGTTCTTTGATCTATCTTTTGTGAGTTCTATTCTTATAAACTGAAAGTGTTTGAGCAAGAATGAAATTTGGTGGGCCTTATTTATAAAGGCCAATTGGAGCAATTCTCTGGCAAGCCAACTGCTCCCAAGGACACAAATAAAAATCCCCATTGATTTAAATTCAACTGTTAACCCCTTGAATACTATGGAGGTATCCATTGCATTGCAATGCATTAGAGACCTGGCTACAAATTGTGGAGTTTAAAAAAAAAACAAAAAAAAAAAAAACAACAACCCTATTTAACCCTTTGAGTTCCAGAGTGGTACGCAACACATTGCTAAAAAAATGGGAATTTGGGGAATTCTTATTTGTCCCCCTTTGCTCTAGAAATACTCCAGTTTGCTTTTGTACATAAGGTCTGTATATTGTCATTATTCACAAAAGAAATGAGGAGCAATTCTGGAGCGAACCAACTGGATCATGGGGAGAAATAAATATTACCAAAACTCCCATTGATTTAAATGGGGATTTCAACCCCTTGAGTACTAGAAAGGCTGCCAGTGCATTGCGACTTCTTTAGAATTCCAGGGGTTAAAAATTCCTTTTGTAGAAAAATAGAGTAGAAAACAAGGTGTGGTCCTAGTGCTGAATCTAGTGGAAAAAATTGACCACCATCACTTCACCAAAGTGAGTTGTAATCACAAAATGAGTTGTTGTGAACCTCTCTCTTATGTAGAAGACAGCTAGTAAGGCTTCATGGGAATATAAAGCTGTCCCATATTGGCAACAAAAGAAGATGGAATCACAAGTCCAAACAGCGCAGCAACTCCTCACTTTGCTCTCCCAGCGGCACAAACGTGTGCAAAGAAAGAAAGGGCGGCACCCAAATAACATAATTCAATCACTGGAGTGTACTAAAAAAATGTAAATATATATACTTGCTAGAGCGATGGTCAGTAATCTTACAAAAGAAAAACAGACATTAGGAGAATACAGGTCCGTCTTCATTCGGAACTGGTGTGCAATCCACCTGTTACAGATGAAAAATAGGATCTAGGTGGCTTAAAGGGATAGTAATACTTCGTTTTATATTTATTTTATTTTGTAGGCATTAAAAAAACATGAAGAACGATATAAGTCTTATCTCTCAAACCTTTATGGTTTGAAAGATATTCACAAGTAAAGTTTCCCCCTCCTGCCCCTTTTACCTAGTTAAGCCATCTCTTCTCAGATGTGGAATGCAGTCCATAGACCAGACAGATAACAGAAGGGGACAATCTTCTTCCTAATAGAACAATGAAAGCCCTGTCCCCCTTGACAGGTTTTTCAGGTTTTTCCCTTAATTGAAGATTGTCCCTCTCTGCAGTCTACCTGGGCACCTCCCTTCTGCTCTGGCTGAACAGTGTTACATTAGTAAAAGGGGAGGGAGGGGAATACTTTGTCATTGAATTACTCTTGAACTACAACTCTGACAGAATTGAAATAACACTCTCCAAAGTCCAAATACTATGATGATTAAGTACATCTGCTTTTATTATGAAAAATTACTATCCATTTAAATATCATATATTCATTTATTCATATATATAAAAATAAAAAATAAGTTGTTTAAAAAAACAATGTGAATTCACTAGTAAAATCAAACAATGTATAGGACCATATAAACATCACTAACGCCTTTATTGGTGTTGATACCACCCTTTCCACAGAGGAAAGGACAAAAACCTTAAACTAATAGATCATTTTATTTATTTATTTCATATGGTGCAGTTGGTTTGCTCCAGACTTACTCCATATTTCTTTTGTGAATAAGGCCCATGGTATTTTTACTAATGATCTAAAAAAATCAGACCAATAGTTTTATACCCTTGTTTCCCCTCTAAAGGGTAAAATAGAATTTGAAACTTACATTTTACATAAGAGGGCTAAGTGTTAACATTGTGCAAGTGTCTTAATAAAAGGACTGTATATTTTTGGCATGTACACAGCATTTGACTGGGGTATACAGAGATCACCTGTAGAGATCTGGGGCCTATTTGTTGGAAAAGCAAAAGGAGGATGGGGGGGGGGCATGAACACTGATGAGCTGCCAGTCCTAGTCCTCCTGTTAGTGCAGAGATGTGCTACCAGCTGATCAGGACAAGTAGACAGTCAGGGTAATGTAAAAATCTGTTGGCACAGCCCATGTCATAAACTCAGCTTATAGTAAAAAAACACTGAACTTTATTGCCAGAATTAAAAACTTGATAGAAACAAGTAGATACAAAACAGCATAAGATTCTGCAACACCTTTCGAGTTTCAGACCAGCCAGTCCTTAATCATAGGTATACATTACTGGAAGGTGAAGGATATTAAAAATAGCATAATATCCTGCAAAAAATCTTACGTGTATGGCCTGTCTTTGCTACCACAGATCTGCAGCTGCAGAAGAGGTCGCTCTGAGCTCAAAAGGTAGCTCATGTCAGCCTCAAAGAACAACTTAGGCCAATAATCCAAGTTTCCCAGGCTTCTTCAATGGAACTTAGCCAGAGAAGGTTAAAATTGTGGATATCACTGGCTACAGATGAGTACCAGCGACCAGTGCTGGCTAATACCAGTGATGCACTGAGGTAAAGGGTAGGTCTTGGGAGGTGTCAGTGCATACTGGCATCCACTTGCCCTCACAGATGGATAAGGTGTAGTTCCATCACATTGAGATGCAGTGTAGTCAACTGTGTCTCAGAAGGTCCTGCATATCTCAGGTTGCAGACAGCTGGGTGCAGGGTTTTGCGCATGTTGCTACCAATGGACACAGGGTTTGGTCCATGTTGTTTGTAGTCAGTTATGGGGTTTGGTCTGGCTGTTAGTCTGGGTTCCCACATGGGGGTCCTCCAAGGGTAAATAGGTCAAACCTAATTTTAGTAAAGCTGTGACCTCTTTATTTTGCCACCCTACATTGTGTCTTGTTTGTTTATTCAAAACTAGTGTAAAAGCCCGTGTACACAGGCCAAGATCCGGGTAATGTTAACCCCTTTGAGCGCCAGAGGGGTACGCAACGCATTGCAAAGCAATGCGTTGAGTACCCCTCTGGCACTCAAAGGGTTAAGTAGCCGCTACCTCACTGCTCCACGCAATGCAGTCTTGCGTTGCCTCACTCACGCGATGCATTCATGTGCAGTAGAGACTTCCCAAACACGGGTAGTCTCTACTGCGCATAATGTCTTCTGACAAACATCCTAACAAATTATATAGAATGTTTGCATAATAAATGTATAAAGGTTGTGTGTGTTCAAGGTTTTGTGGAAGTGATGCGTTGTCATCCTAGATGTACATCTCATCAGGGAAAATTGTACAACATTTCAGTGGATCTCTCAAAAACACAGTGGCAAACGTAGTACAAATGTACTTCCACATCAACATGAATAGATATGTCAGCAACTCGGCTTGTAGTAAAAAACACTGAACTTTAGTGCCAGAATTATAAGCTTGACTGAAGCAAGTAGATATGAAATGGCATAATATCCTGCAACATCTTATGAGTTTCAGACCAGCCAGTCCTTAATCATAGGTATGTATCACGGTGCCCGTGATTGCTCTCTTTGTTTGTCTATCACCAGTAGGGGGCTCTCCATTGGCTGGTTGCTGTCAGCCTGCCCTGTATAGCCTATTTAAACCTAGTCAGGGCACCCTTTGGTTGCCCTTTCGTGTTGTCTCTATGCTGTTGCATTTGAGCCTGTTCCTGAGTATCCTGGGCCTCTGCTGTGTTCCAGCTACCTGCATTTGAGACGTTCCAGTGTTTCCCTTTGAAGAGTTCCTGCCTCCTGTTGTTCCGGGTGTCGTCTCCGCTTCCTGCCGCCAGTCTCTGCAGTGATTCCGGTTGACCGTCTGCCTGCTGGTTCCTGCCTCCTTTCGCTGTTTCCTGCCTTCAGATGTTCCTGAGTCACCTTGGCAACATTGTCATCTTCCCGGTTACTGTGCGTGTACCGGCGCGCACTACAAGCCACCCGGCTGTCTAGTGTCTTTACGTCCCACATCCAGGGCACTAGTTCGCTCCACCAGCCACCCGGCTGTATAAGTGTTATCGCGTTCCACTTACGAGGTACTGGTTCGCACCCCAAGCCACCCGGCTGTCTAAGTGTCTTAGCGTCCCACATCCAGGGCACTGGTTCGCTCCACCAATGTTATAGCGTTCCACTTACAGGGTACTGGTTCGCTCCACCAGCCACCCGGCTGTATAAGTGTTATAGCGTTCCGCGTACAGGGTACTGGTTCGCTCCACCAGCCACCCGGCTGTCTAGTGCCTTAGTACCCCACATCCAGGGTACTGGTTCGCTCCACCAGCCACCCGGCTGTATCAGTGTTCTAGCGCTCCACATACAGGGTACTGGTTCGCTCCACAAGCCGCCCAGCTGCCTCAGTATATATCTTGTGCGTCCCACATGTGGGGGACTGGTTTGCTCCATGCAGATTTGCTTGCTCTACAGTAGAAGGGCGTTCCGTTTGTGTAGAGCATTACTGATTGCCATTATCTCTTCTGCTGGCGGCTTGCTCACTGACTTGCCTCTTTACCACCTTAGTGACTGTTTCACCACCAGTCAGTCACTGTCGGTTGGTCTAATTTGATCACCTGTAAATCGGCTGTCTTGCCCGGTAAACGGTAAGGCCGGTACAACCTGTCCTGTTTCTTTGGGTTGCCTTACCCGGTATTGGCAAGACCGGTAGAGCCTGTGTAGTCACTTGTATCGGCTGTCTTGCCCGGTAAACAGTAAGGCCGGTAGAACCTGTCCTGTTTCCTTGGGTTGCCTTACCCGGTATTGGCAAGACCGGTAAAACCTGTGTAGTCACTTGTATCAGCTGTCTTGCCCGGTAACGGTAAGGCCGGTAGAACCTGTCCTGTTTCCTGGGTTGCCTTACCCGGTATTGGCAAGACCGGTAGAGCCTCATCTCCTCAGTTCTAATCTCCTGGCTGCCTTGCCCGGTATTTTGGCAAGGCCGGTAGAGCCGTCATTGAAATCATTTGCATTGTATTCCTGTCTAATAAAGAAATATATGTGTATGTGTATTCTACCCCACGGGGCTGCATTAACTTTCAATAAAGTTACGTTTTTACCAAACTCTGCGTCTGTGAGTCTTAACAAACCGTGACAGTATGCTTGCCTAGAAGGTGAAGAATATTTAAAATATAAACTCCTCCCACTTTCTACATCAATCAACAATTCAGTAAATAAACACATAAAACCAAAGGATAATGCTGATAAAGTAACTATAAATTGATCAAATCTTCTATATGCATGGTCTGTAAGAAAAACGATCCAGGCATATGAAAACACAAAGGCAAGATTCAGTTTAAGTGGAAGGTGTTGCAGGATATTATGCAGTTTTGTATCTGCTTGTTTCTTTCAAGTTTTTAATTCTGGCAATAAAGTTCATTGTTTTTTTACTGCAAGCTGAGATGCTGACATATCTATTTGTGTTGATGTGGAAGTACTTTCATATTTCCTTGGCCACTGTGTTTTGAGAGATCCACTGAAAGGAGAAAAGTTGTACAATTTTCCCTGATGAGATGTACATCTAAGATGACAACGCATCACCTCCACAAAACCTTGAAAACACACAACCTTGACCTTATACCAACAGTTTTAAATACACACACAAGACCCAAAGTAGGGTGGCAAATAAAGAGGTCACAGCTTTATTAAAATTGGGTTTGATCTATTTACCTTTGGAGGACCCCCTCCCAATGTTGAACCTAGGCTAACAGCCACACCAAACCCCATAACCAGCTATGAACAGCATGGACTGAACCCCGTGTCAAGCTGCAGCAGCATGCACCGAACCCTGTGACCTGGTGCCTGCCACCACTGACATGTAGGACATTCTCAGACCCTGAGTGTCTGTGATGGCATTATTCCTTCTCCATCTGTGAGGGTAAGTGGATTCCAGTATGCATTGACACCTCTCCAAGCCTTCCCCTTTACCTCAATGCCCCACTGGTATTCGCCTGCACTGGTCGCTGGTACCCACCTGTAGCCAGTGCCATCCACAATTGTAACCTTCTCAGGCTAAGTTCCACTAAAGCAGCCTAGGAAACCCACATTTTTGGACTAAGTTGTTCTTTAAAACTGCCCTGAGCAACCTTTTCAGCTAAGCTCAACCTTTTCTGTAGCTGATGCTAAGCATCAGTGATAACAGAGCCAGACAATATGGGCTAGAAGTGAGTGGAAAGAATAAGGTAATTTACTCACAGTAATCCTGATTTGTTATACATTAAGCCCATCCTATGGTCTTGGATGTTCTTGAGTAGCTCTTGCATTGTGAGTATGGTAGCTTACTGGATTCTATCATTCCATCTCATACACTGCCTTTTTTTCTTACCTTCTACTTTGCCCAACATAAGAGACTTCTCTAAGGAATAGTGAGACTGCATCACATGCCAAAAATATTTCAGCTTGTATTTCAACATGGTGGCTTCCAGAGAGCAGGCTGATTTGATTTGCTTCAGAATGTTGTTCTGTTTTGCAGTCCATTGGGCTCTCAGTCCAGAGTTCAAAAGCATCAATCTTTCTCTTTTTTTTTTACTTTTTCCTGTTGTTCAGCTTTTACAGCCATAAAGGGCATCTGGAAATACCAATGTCAATACTAATTTGACTTTGTCTCAGTCATAACAGTTTTTCATTATTTTTGGATCATCCAGCCATAGCAGATCTTGCATGGAACAATCTTCTTCGGATCTCATTAGCAAACAGACGATCACTTGCAATGGCTGATCCAAGTAGAAGAAATTTGTTTACAGCATCAATGCTGTCGCATCCACACAAAAATAACTTATCTGTGCAGTATACATGACTTTTGTTATTTGATGTTTAGTGCAAGGCTGAATTTTGTACATTCTTGCTTTACTTTGCTTAGAATTTCTTAAAGATCCTGTTGTGTTTCAGCCATAGTGTCAAGTCATATGCATATCTGATATTATTGATGTTATGTCATGGTAAAGTACTTCTAAATAAATAAATTTGGACACAATGCATGAACTAACAAATTGCACATTATCTACAGAGTGACGACTCAGTTGCAAAACTTGTGTCAACATATGCATAATTAACACATATGTAGAAATATACAAGTCACTATGTGACTCACTATTATCATTATTATATAAAATTCACAGGGGTAGGACAAGCTTTTACAGTCTAGGTGTTGGTCACTACAGTTTCCATTATCCTCAAACAGCCGATGATAATGTAATCTCCAGCAGCTGGGATGCCAAAGGTTGCTTATCCATGACATAGTCTGTTCATTTTTCTTTTGAAAACACATTGGGGAATATGCACTAACATGATAAAGAGGTGATAAAATAGAGATGACTCTGGAGGCAATGCAATAACATTTTGTTCAACTTTGAAGAACTTAGAATAACATAGGAACTGGAGGTGATATCACTGGAGAAGTCATCTCTACTTTATAACCACTTTATCACACCTTAGTGCATCTCCCCCATTACCTGGTGAACTGATCTTTTTTAGAAACACATTTAAAGCTTTTTTTTTTAAGAAATAACATTTTAAAGTAATATAACATATTGCTGGCAGAAATATTCTGGTTTACAAGCTTTTGAAATGCAAGACCCTTTTCATTTGAGATTTTATAACTGACTTCTTCAGCTTGGGAACAATAGATGCAGCATTGTAGGTGCACACCTCCAGCCAAATGAAAATGAAGGTAAACCAACACCCAGTTATGTATTTCCAAATCTTTTCATTAAAAGTTCTAGATACAGCCAGGATAAGTCCACTTGGTTGATAGAGCGCTACAGTGTTTTTGAGACAGCTCTGGGACCAATGGGTTTTAAAAATAATCTGTATTAGTGTAGAGTCCATCAAGTTCAACTCTGGCCACAGTATATACCTATGCTAAGATGAGTGTTTGTCTATTTCCCTGACTATCCTATGTAGTTTACCACCACATAGAATAACCCTGTATGTTCATTTCTGCTAGAAATATATTCAGTCCTTTCTTAAATATATCCATTGTATCTGCCATCATACCACATCTGTAGGTGAAAAATTTTGCTGAAGGTGAAACTTGCTTTCCTCTAATTTTAAGGGGTGGTACCTAGATATTTGATCAGGCCTTGGAATGAAAAAATCCTCTTGAGAGAAAATACTTGGCCTTTATCATGTGTATCTTTATAGATGTGTAATGATTGCTCCTAAATTGTATGACATTGTGAAATACGGTGGCTCTTCATAAATACATGAGGATATTCCGTTGTTTCCCCCTGGTATGATCCCTACTCAATTTGGATGGTGGCATCAGAATGGAGTTACCAATCTCTCTGACCTGTTCTTTGTGAATACTCTTTTGACCTGGAACCAGTTCAGAGAAAGATACTGGGCCCCTCCTCGTGAATTTTTCAGCTTCTTCCAAGTTGTTCATTTTATTCAATCCTATTTTAGAGATGGCCCTCCTTTGAACAAGACTATATTTAAACATCTTTGCTCTAATGCCTCTACGGGTAGGGTGCAATCGCTAACATTTATTCCCACCTTCTGAATGTGTTGTTCCCCTAATCTTCTTATCGTGCTAGATGGGAACTTGATTTGGGTGAAGCTCTGGATCCCGAGGAGTGGAATGATATTGTGGCTAACAATGGGAGCTTGACTCCTTGGATCCCGAGGAGTGGAATGATATTGTGGCTAACACTGGGAGCTTGACTCCTTGTACGTTAGTGAAAGAAAATGCCTACAAAGTACTAGCAAGATGGTACTACTGTCCCACTAGACTTCATCGTATCTTTCCAGCGGTTCCTCAGCTGTGCTATCGTGGATGTGGTCAAGAAGGTACCTACCTTCACTTGTGGAGGACCTGCCCTTCAGTGACTGCCATTTGGAAATATGTCTTTGGGCTCAGCTCTAGGAGTGGCAGTGACACCGGATCCGTGGACAGCTTTGTTGAACAGAGCCTCCCATTATCCTCCCATGTCCCACTCTGCTAACAAACTTGTTTTCCGGGTCTGTGCCATGACCCACTGTCATATCACTTTTAACATCCTTTGGATGCTAGGATCTGGAAGTTGCTCCGTATGGAGAAATTGACAGCTTATCTCTGCAACTCCTCCTCCTATCTCTGGATCTGGGCCCCGTGGATAGATTCAATTTCTCCTCCTCACTTTAACCGTGACTTGCTTCTCCACTAATCTCTGGTGGTTGAGCCTTCTCCTATTCTTCTTCCTTTCAACCCCCCCCCTTTTTTTCCCTTCTTTCTTCCCTCTTCCTTTTCCCTTTCTCCTCCTTAGAGTGTCAGTTGATGCTGAACTTTTAATGGTTACATTTGAACTACAATACCTGCTCATGTCTGTGTTTGACTTCTCTTTACTTGTTTTCTTTACTCTATATTTGTCTCTTTTTTTATCTGTATTCTCTTCTGTGCCCCTAAACTCAAATAAACAATAAAAACTTTAAATTTAAAAAAAAAACAAAAATGCATGAGGATATTAATGCCAAAATAAAAATAGCTACAATTTCTTTGCTGCACAATGGTTTGACCTGCTGTTGCACTTAATTTCTTTGGTGTAATTTATACTGAAGAAAACATATTGGCTGATTTATAGATATTGCTTCATAGGGAAACTGTGTAGCTATATACAGAGGGTCATTTTGAAGCAATCATTAATGAAGTAGCACGTTTGTTTCTTTATTTTTATTTTGCTTTACATTTCACATATGAACATCCATTCATTCTTTGGTGCATCTCATACTTTTGCACTAGAAGTTACTAGTTTGCATGCTCATACACAGACACACACATACAATCCCACATATTTATATATATTAGTGTTTTTTGGCTGTTGAGTTGTTTTATTTTCTTTTCCTAGTAAATATCTTTTATACACTTTGATGCACTTGAACTTTCTATCAGTTGATGCACTTGAGCATTCTATTGTTCTAAATTTAACCTTTAGAGTGCCTGACGGACGAGCATTGCATTTTTCATTTGACATGCAAAGGGTTAAAGTCCACATAATTTCAAGCATTTGTTGTAAGTACAGAAAATGTGGAACAAGTGCCAGGCTAGTCATGGTCAGTAATTTCATTCTTTTCAAGGCTGTGCGCAACATTGTTGTGTAAATTGTAACTGCCGGTGCCTTGTTCACTGGACGCTTTTGTTAGATTTTACATTCACGCTGATAACTACAACTCAATATATTTCTGCCTGGTTGGCAGGATTGGGTTTTTCTGCCTGTATATATCCTTCAAGCCTCATCTTCCCGAGGATGATTTTTGGTCCCAAAATGAGAAGAGGCGTTTTCCTTCAGGCTGCATGTTATCCTCTTATCCCTACTGTTTTGGAATAGAGCGTAACCAGCTGGAGAACTGTAAGAACCCTGATAATGCAGCTATTTTCTGCTGTCCCGTCTTAATCTTGTTACACAAATGGTTGTGAAGAGATTCATGAATTTTAATTTTGCCCTTTGCATTAGTGCCTCATGTCACTCATACACAGCTGCATTCTATGGAGAGTTGTTCACCCCTCCTCCTACAACAGGGGAAAAAATTAGTTACAATCTTGGCAGTAAAGCAAGTAAGAAAAAAAAAATCCACAGATTTAGGCAGCCACCCATGAAGCTGATTAACAGTCAGTGATCAGGAGGAAAAGCTTTGCCTCTTAAACTTTTCACCTCTCATTGTTAGCTGTGAAATTTTATTTCCGTTAAAAAGCAAGCCTGTAATCAAAACTGTGCCATGCTACACTTTATGCCAGAGCTTTTGTTAAAATGTACCACACCACTCCACCACCTTCTCTAGGAACCAAGCTATGTATAAGGTATGGTACCTTTTATACTTTTTTTTTCTGCAGTTCTACAACTAGAATCAAATATTTTGTATCAGATTTTAAAGGGCCTTATTCAGAAACGTAGAGCAATTCTGGAGCAAACCAAACTAGGAAAATTCCAATTGATTCAAATGGGGTTTTTAACCGATTGATTACCAGATCGCGCGCAATGCATTGGAGACCTTTCTGGTAGTCAAGAGGTTAAAAGCTCAATTAAATGAATGAAAATTTTGGGAGTTTTCATTTACTCCCTATAGTATAGATGGTTTGCTCCAGAATTGCTCCTTTTTAGCTTTCCGAATAAGGCCCAAAGTGTATTTTATAGCAATTTTGAATCACAAGTGAAACAAAAAGGGAAGGAAAAAAATATGTGTATATATATATATATATATATATATATATATATATATATATATATATATATATATTTCAAAGGCAAAAAAAGGCATGCATATATATATTTCGTATTTTATGCATATCATTTAAGTGAATGAAAATGTGAAGGGTTTACTGTTTAAATTGTAAGGTTAGTGATTTTATAGAGCATAAAATATCTGCTTTATTACATTCTTATATAAAGAAAGATCACTTTTCACCTCTGCTTGTCTATTTATAACACTACATTACAAGTGCCTGATGTTTATAATCTGTACAGTGTGTTGATGATAATTGTGGATGCTTTAAAGGGTAAACAGTGTGAATACCACTCCTGCAGCTGCTTTTCACCCAGTAGGTCTGAGCGTGCTACATCCAATTATGAAGTAAAGCATAATGCTACTAATAGCATCCATATAATTTCTTACACTCCTCGTGAACCTTATTTTGCTTATCAAATTGGAAAATTGTTTTCTTTACAACCTGTTTTGTAGTCTAGCTTTTTTTTCCCCTCATTTCACAGAACTGAAAGAATAAAAGGTCTTTAATTAAGGAGACTTGTAAATGCCTTCTGTGAAGCAGCTACGCAAAAATAAATTTGAGTAATAAGAGTTGCATATTGTATATGTAAATATAAATATATGTTCTGTGTTTATGCAGATACAAGTACGCTTACTCTTTGTATTACACATGCATGATTATCTATTTCAGTACTAGACATGCTCGACACCTCTCAGGTACTTAAAGAGTCACAGTGTGCTTGAAATACACAATCAGTTTAGGTTTGAATACACTGAGTTTAGTTTGACACAGTCTTTCACTTTGAATGTCTAGGCTAAGTATAAAATTCACACTATAAATATGCTGAAATAAATATGTAAAGGTCTATATTGAGAAGCACAAATTACTTATGAGGTGGGAGCAGATACAGAGAATTTGTAAGATATCATTTTTACAAAAAGATCACCTGTAGTTCTCTAATGTGCATGACATCACATGACATGATATCACATGACATGATCTGACATTTTCATTTTATAATCACCAACCAGAGAAACCACAGAGATTGTGAATCAGAGAAAAGGTATATAAAAGTGAAAATATGAATTTGAATGGCCTATCTATCTATCTATCTATCTATCTATCTATCTATCTATCTATCTATCTCATTTCTGAAATAAAAAGTATATTTTTATATATATTATAGACCTGAAATATAGCATTTCCACTGTCTTTAATATGTATGCAGTGTATTCTCAATACCGAGATTAATAAATATTAAGGTTATAATCAGTGATTGGGAGGGGATTACATTGTTTATAAATTACACATTTTACTTGGGAATAGGATACTTCCCAATATGAATCTTATTCTCTAGAAATTAAAAAGTTTCCCATTTATATCCGCAAAACACTGCAATTCACAATAACCCATTAACAATAACAACAATAATAATAATGAGGAGGAGGATACTACTACAATTATCAATAATTATAGACAACCCAGTCTTATGAACATAAAAATGTCATGTCTGTATACTTTTCATTATTATGTAAATAATGTATGAAGAGTGTTTGTATATAGACAGATTTTGTTAACATATTACTGAACTTTGATTATTAGCAAATAAACCTGCCTTTTTCTTGTGTTCTTTTGCAGCTTAAGGAAGAAGAAAGTGCAACATATGATGAAAATATCCACTATCCAATTCTTCTTATTCTTTCCAAGATTAGATGAAGAGAGGACCTACCTCTCCAGTCACCTTATACACGCATATACACACATGGACACATACATAAACACACACATACGCACATCCCAGCACAGCAACTACAACTTTGATAAACACACGTTTTGATAGTTGATGTGGGCCATTTTTGTTTATACACCAAAAGATTGTGTGTATGTTACAACTATAAATATAATATCATGTGGAATTTTAATCCCTACTGACCTACTAATTTACATTTTTCAGAGTTCCATGGCTGTGTTTAAAGACACACAATCACATCTCTCTCTCTCTCTCTCTCTCTCTCTCTCTCTCTCTCTATATATATATATATATATATATATATATATATATATATATATATATATAATATACAAATATATACATACACACACACACACACACCAACATATTGTATAGTTGATGCACTGGAAAAAAATCTTTATTTATCTTAAGGAGTTAATAATGATGCCAACAATTATTTTTTAGCAAGTGTTTTTCTTTTTTTTACCAAGGATGTTTTCTTCCTGTCTGTGTATAAGAAATCACTGTATCAGACAAAAGCCTCATGAACTGACCATTTGTCCTCTGGACACAAAAGCTCACCCGGCCCACTGCTCCTCCTCCTCAATTATGTGCGATTAGTCTCAGTGTGTTGAGTCAAGAAGGGGGAGTACGCTGAGTGCTTATTATCTGTTTAGGTACAAGAAGAGCACATTTAGGGCCTCTCTAAGGATGAAAAGTGAGCTCTAATCAGATCCCAAATGAAAAAGGTGTCCTTTTGGAAAACTCACTAAAACATATCTGTATTTATTTTTGGAAATGTTGACTTATAGTAAAAAATATAAAGACTTTAATCAAATATATAATAATAATAATAATAATATAATTTCAATATAATGTTTAATGCCGATATGAAAAAATTGGGTGGCAAAATCAATATATCTATATATATATGTATATATATATCTATATATATATATATAGAGAGAGAGAGATATAGATATATTTTTTTAAATACATTACTTAAACTACAGAAAGAGAAACTGAAGTTTTCATCATTTCTAAAAATAGTTGCTTCTGCTGAGTACAGAGGAAAATATGTCAATAGTTACTGTAATTTTTTTTCTATTGCTTTTTCTAAAGTATCAACATACTTAGTAATAGTGTATAATGACAGGTTATTTCCATGCATAAAAATTAGTAAAAAGTTACAACAATAATTAAAAAAACTGAAAAAATAGGACCCTAATATTGTATGGAGGAGAAATGTTGAGCATTGTCGTTAACATAATAAAAGATGACTGAAGGTAAAAATAAAATATTTTGTGTTTTTTTTTTTTAATCTCAGGATACTTAAAAAAGTATGTGTTTTTACTTGATTTATGACCTAATGTACTGACTCATTGCTCTTATTATAAATTCATAAAAATAGCTTACTATGACCTATATTTATCTGGGAAACTTTCAAATCACAAAAAATTCTATAATTTTAGAAAACTCAGTTGTCATGTCTCTTTTTATTTAGGAATCCGGGACTCTATATTTCAAAATGCAAATTATAGACTTGCAAGGAAATAATCTTGTATTTTCATGCATTGTTCCATCTGCATACTTGTTGACAGATTCATACTAATTTATCAATAAGCAAGTGAAAAGGTATTCCACTGATGTACAAAAAATGCATACATGTGTGGCATATCTCGTTGTAGGAAGGGGGGCTACACATTTAGGTATGCATAAACACGTGCATAAAGAGGACTTTTATCCAGGTAAAGCCCATTTTTACATTTATTTTTTAACTGTGCTGAATCTTTCATAAATACCTGAAGGTATCTTTGAATGAGAGAATATATATATAGCAGTGGGAAACAGTGTAATAAAATAGGGAATAAGGAACATTTAGATATAATTAATATGCTATGAATTTAAAGCAATAACTGGTCAGATTTATTGTTAGGAGTTGGTGTGCATGATCTATAAATGCATAGGTGCACTTCTTTTTCCTTTTTATACAAGTATGCTTTTGGCTGGTGAGAGTCACTGTTGTATATATTATATATATATATATATATATATATATATATATATATATATATATATATATATTTATTTTTATTATCTTTTTTTTTTTTTTACACTCAGAAAACACTCAGACTGAGATTTTTATCCTATCTGTTGCTGTATGCTTGCAAAAAATGTCATTTTAACCCCCTTTCTCTTACATCAAAAATGGAACACAAGAACTATGAGGAAAAGCTCCCCTCCTTAAGGGAGCAGAACACTTCAGAATAAGGCAGGGCATTTCCCTTCTCTTCCTCCAACTTTACTCCCCTCCTTCAGTTTCAGGGGACCTCTCAAGAGAAGAGGAACAAGCTGTCTCTGCTTTTATATTTTAGACTTCTTTTTTTATTTTCTGTTTTGATGTGGGCCTATATAATCCCCCATTAGGTTGGCTCCCATTAACTGGATTCCCTGGAGTTGGATTACCCTGTTCACAGTTGCATTTCTCTGTGGAGGCTGTCTTTATTACCAGTCTGTTCCTCATGGTTGAAACTTCTCACAGGTTCCCCACTGTATAATGGGAGCCTGAAGAAATAAAACTTGTATGTTAACTATTTGAGTGCTGTGGTCCTATTTTATGTCCCATTTCACTCTGGGCACCCACTTGAAGTGGAGTCTCTGCCTAAACTGCACTCAGTCCTTCTTTCTCCTATTAGATCTTATTAAATAAATGTGGCTACTGCTACAAGTAGGTCTTATTAACTCTTTCAGTGATAATCTATCTTGTTCTGCCTAGTCCTTTTTCTACACTTTTTTCTTTTATTTGGTAGTGGTGGCCATCTTTGTTACATAGAAATCTGTGGGGAATCTTCTTTCATACATATCTCTATTTGACATACAAGGGGCAGAGTAGTCTCAAATTAAATTGCTGACCAAACTGTATCTCATGATCAGCATGGTTCATTTTCAGAAACCTTTATTTTGCTGCAGTTGTATGACTGGAGAGCCACCGCTTGCTTGCAATTAAGAAAAAAATACATTTCCCAGAATCCCTCTTTTCCTGGGGTTTTCAGTGATTGGCTGTGAGATGCCTTTACAGCCATCTTACCCTTCCCTATTGATTAAGCTATCTAGAGGCTGCCTATCTTTCTCTTCTTTACCAGTTTAACCTATTGCAGTCAGATGGGTATGAGATATGATTTGGGGTTGTTTTCTGATCCTAAGGGACACATGGGGCAATCCAAACCTAAGGAATTAGGGATCCTGTTAATAGGGATGGGCAACATTTTTCGCCTCAATCCAAAATCGGCTTTTCCTGCTTGGCGAATAATTTCCCGCAAAAAGTGCTGTTTTACAGATTTTTCACCTAGCTCATTCCATTGAAATCAATGGGAACATTGAATTTTACACACAACACATAGAAAATGTTATTTTATTTCCCAAAGGCATAGTATAAAAGTGGTATGAGGGTGCTTATGTTGGTGGAGTGTGGGGAAACAGTTGAACAGGGAATTTTTTTTGGGGGGGGGGTTGTTTACTGGGATTGGGGGGGGGCAGTTAATAAAAAACTAAATACAATTAAAAAACCCCACACGACATGTTATAAAAGGGGTCTGAAGAGGGTGCCTGTGTTGGTGGATGGAGTCTGGTGAAAGAATCAGTTGAACAGGGAATTTGTTTTTTAGAGGGGGTTGTTGACTAGTATTGGGGGGACAGTTAATAAAAAAAAAATAATATAAAAAATAAAATAAGAAAGTATTTTGTATACGATGATTTGTAGGACTTAGACTTGTATTAGGCCCAAGCCCTGAGGAAACCTTGATTTGTATTACTTATTACTACTGAAGTAAGCCCTGAGAAAACATTGAGTAGTTGTAGGAAATTAGACTTGTGTTAAGCCCAAGCCCTCAACATCTCTACTCACCCAGACCACCAGTGCTTCCTTTGCTTTGCCTTTGAGTGCATTCAATACCAGTTTACTCTCTTTCCCTTTGACCTAGCAACAGCTCCAGAGATTTTTACAAACATCATGGACAATCTGGATGCCTATGTCCACTCCCAAGGGGCTTCCTTAACCCCTTACTTACACAACGTCTTGTTCAAGGCTCTCTCAAACACCATTCTGTCCTCACACCTCTGTGATTGTGTTCACATCCTGGAGCACCAGGATGCCTCTCCTGTGCCTTCTCAGACTTTGTATTTCTTGGGCATAAAATTCAGTACCCTTCAGTGTTTCTGCCAGAAGACTAGATTCAGATTCTGTGTCCCAAGCTCTGTCCCAGTCTTCAGCAACAATAAGGGACTACATTTGAATCCTGGAACATCCAGCGTCCACCCAGTGGGATGTCAAGTGTCCCTTAGGCTGAATTCCAAATGAGGGAGCTTCAGCTGGACATTCTCAGGAGCTGGTCAAGACAGCATTCCTATCTGACATCCTATGTCTCTGTCCCCTTGGACGAGGGAAGACCTGCACTGGTGGTTTCACCTCCCACATCTGACACAGGAATGCCCCTTGGTAATACCTGATTGGATCCTGGTCACTAAAGTCTCCAGCCTGAGAGACTGGAGAGCGACCCTTGGCCACTGAACTGGGGAGGAGAGTCTCCTTTCAATCAACATCCTGCAACAGTACAGTACAATGGGGCCACATACTTAGTAGTCGGGGAGGAACTTGAAGCATATGAGGCTGGATGCAGGTTTGGGAACTTCTTCAATGGGCTGAATCTCATGTACCAGTCATTTCAGGAGTCCACATCCCAGGCATGGAAAGCTTAATTGCAGACTTTTTATGCCATCTAGAGCTTTTCCCAGCAAACTTGGAACTCAACCAGAAGTTATTCAAACAGTTAGTCCACTACTGGGGCCATCAGTGGACCTCATGGCATCCCACTGCTGTCCTGCACCAAGATAAAGGATACTTTAGCTTTTACAATGGACAAAGTGTCCATCCCATGGAATGTTCTTGTAGCCTTGGTGTTTCCTCCAATTCCCCTCATTCCCAGGGGTGCTTCTGAAGATCAAGCTGGTGAATGCTAAGATCATCCTTATCTCACCTTTTTGGTGCCTGGTGCCTGGCTCGCAGATCTTCTCAATTTGTCCACTGAGAAGCCATTTTCCTTCCCTTGAGACCAGATCTTCTGACCAAGGTTCCTGTCTGCTACCAGAAGGAGGAAAGGTTGGCTTGATGGCATGGATTTTGAGGCTGACATCTTGAAGAGAATGGGTTTCTCAGCACTGTCATCTCTACCATGATTCAAGCAAGGAGACCCGTATTGTCTAAAGTCTGCCATAGGATCTGGTCCTTTTTTTTTTTTTTTACTAGTGGTGCACTGAAAGGGACGTGCCACTGAAGTCCTTCACCCTTCCTATGATTTTACATTTTCTTCAATATGGCGTTAACAAAGGTCTCAGTCTGGGCTCTATCAAGGTACAGATCGAAGCACTCTCGGTTGTCTTCCAGAAGTGCTTTTCTTCCTGATATTAAAACCTTTCTTCAAGGGGTGGCTTATGCCTTCTTCTCCTTTCAAGGATTACACTCCCCCTTGGGACCCCAATCTTATGCTGAGCATTCTTCAGAGACCTCCTTTTGAACCTCTCTCTTAAGTTCCCTTGAATTTTTTGACACTTAAATTGGTCTTCCTTTTGGCCATTGTTTCTGTGAGAAGCGTTGCTGAAGTACAAGATTTGTCTTGTGAACCTCTTTTCTTGGTTTTTCATCAGGACAAGGTGGTCCTTCACACTCTTAGAGGTTTTTTATGAAAAGTTGTATCCAACTTTCACGTTTTATTTTTTTTTTGCCCTGATCCTTCCACCAAACAGGAATGGGATCTTCACATGTTGGATGTGGTTCCATTCCTTAACTATAAATTTATTGCACTCTGCCTTTTAGAAAGACAGATTCCCTCTTGGTAATTTCTTAAGGCCCTAGAGTGGGTCAGACTTAATCCAAAGTCACTATTATTACTTGAATTAAAAGCTATCATACGACAAGTATATATGATCTGACAGAAATCTCTTTGTGTCAGAGTCACAGCACAATAAACACGATGAGCGGGTGCTTACTGGGCCTACAAGAATCAGACCTCTGCTGAATAGCTGTGCAAGGCAGCAACACGGACATCCTTGCACACATTCACAAAATACTATTATTTCAATTTCCAATGGTTCAGCTTAGAACAGCTTTGCCAGAAGGTCATTCAGGCTGTTGTTCCTGCTTAACACTTTAACGACCCTTGACATGCCAGGAACATTACGATGGTCCCAGTGATGGTCCTGGTACGTCATGTAATACACTCCACTCGGGAACCCCAGAATCGAATGGCAAAAAAAAAGTCCAGTGGTTCTTAACTGCTGGCCTCTTGCTGCCACTGCTGGTCGTGGGAGGGATTGAGGAGGTCTCTTTTCATTTTTTCAAACCTGTACAGTAGTTTTTGACCCCTGTTGGCTCTTGTGTGGCTGTTTTCTGTGCTACTTTGGTGTCTGTTGACACCTGAGCTTTGCATAATGCCACTTTATTTCTTTGGAATCCTGCAGGGAGATTTTTTCTTTCCCCCCCCCCCCGGAGCTGTAATCAGACCAAAGGGAAGAGCTGAAAACTGAAAGTGACCTTGGTCGCAGGCAAATCTGAGATACTGCCGGCTCTCTAGATGAATGGCGATGTGTAGATATGTGTCCGGAGGATCCAGAGAGGCAAGGAATCCCCCCAGGGACAATCACCATCCTCAGGGACTCCTGGTGATGATGAGTCCTGATCACGAAGGAATTGAGATCCTTCAAATCCAAAATGAGGTGACAACCGCTGTCCTTCTTGGAAACCACAAAGAGGTTTGATTAAAAACCCATACCTCTGTCCTGAACTGGAACCGGCTCTAGAACATCCTTGTCCAGAAGGGCCTGTATAGCACCATTGAACAGATGGTGTTTCTCTACGCCCTGGGGCGTATGAGAAGGAAAAAAGTGAAAGGAAGGAAGAGAGACAAAAGGGATCCTGTATCCTTCCTCCACCTACTGTAAAACCCATGGGTCCACCACTGAATCCTCCCAGACGCTGTGGTAGTGACACAGACGGCCACCCACAGCAGAGTAGGGACCTGGGTTCGGTGAGTCATGCTGAAGAAGGCTTGGAAGCCTTAGGCTTGGAGGAGACCTTGGGCTTCCGTTGCTATTTGGGCTTGGTGGAGGCACGCGGAGCTGAGGGAACCGTCTGGTTTGCCAGACGTTTCTCAGTCTGAAAGGAACGAAAAAAACAGTTATGCTTGAGAGGAGTTTTCTTCCTGGGGACCAAACGCAGAAGTGTACTTTTACCCTGTGGCCTCACTAATCAGATCCTTAAGATCTAGTCCAAACAATGACGTGCCTTGAAAAGGCAAGGAGAGCAAGGCTTTCTTAGAAGCATTGTCAGCAGACCAGATCTTGAGCCAAAGAGCTCGTCTGGCAACCACAGACATGGTGGAAACCCTAGCCACCAAATGGATGGCATCAAATAAGGCAGCAGAAACATAGAGCAGGGCATCAGAAATGTTGGCAAGAAGGCAGAACACATCCAAAGTAGGAGCACCCTGATGGACAGCCAGGGTGAGTTGTTCAATCCAGACCACAATGGCCCAGTTAACCCATGCCACAGCGAACGCTGGACGCATGGCGGTACCAGAAATGGCAAAAATGGACTTGAGGGAAACCTCAAATTTCTTGTCAGTCCAGTCTTTCAGAGAGGAGGTGTCAGAAACTGGCAAGGCAGTAGACTTAGATAGCCTGGAAATAGGAGCATCCACTTTGGGGGGATGAACCCACTGAGCTCAGAAAAGGTGTAAAGCTTGGCAAATTTCTTGGAAACAGAAGGTTTCCTGTCCGTGGATTTCCACTCATCAGACCCAAGACGATCAAGAGCGGGGTTAGGTGGAAAACAAATAAGGGGCTTTTTAGGCTCCTGAAAAACATCAGAGGGATCTGAAGAAACCTCCTGAACTAAGAGAATGTTTAGGGTAGTCAAGACAGCCGTGATCAGACCCTCAGCCGAGGGCTCAGGATCAGCCTCAAAGGGGTCCCCAAAAAACTAAGAGGAGCCCGCAGCAGAACATTCCTCAACATCTGAATCCACTAACAGTTCCTACTCAGAAGAATCTGATATGTCAGGTACTCCCGGCAGTTTAGGCAGAGAAGATTTGACTGAAGAGGGGGTTTGCCATGAATGGAAGACCCCCTGTAACTGGGATGGAAAGAGTTGCAATGTAGACCGAAGGTCCCTAGTAGCAGCCTTGAACTCTTGCACCCAAACTGGCTCTAATGCATGGCTGGAGGTCCCTGGAAGAGACTCAAGGACATCAGAACATGCTGGGCATAAATGACCTGAGAATTCTCTAGGCAACCCTGAATGACATGAGGAGCAATGCGCAATAGGGGAAAAAGAGACCCCAGCATCCTTAGTCTTAGGCCTGGCCCCAAGCTCCAACGGATTAGACATTCTCACAGTGTCAAAAACGTTATAGTATAAAGAATCACCCAATGACGGTGTGTGTGAGATTAAAGTTTCACCCCAGAAATTGCTAAAATATACTTATCTGGCAGGTGAAGGGTTAATCTGCAGAGGAGAGAAGGAGAGTCCAAGCCCTGCGTAGGATACTCATTCTAGAAAAAGGCACAAAATGGCTGCCGCAGCGGGAGCCAATCAGAAACAAGCGCGCAAAGCAAGCGCTCATGGGGAATGTAGTTTCCCTAGAAAAAGTACCCCAACAGTGCCCGAAGCCCCCTGAGCCCCCCAAGACACTTCAAACTTCAACCGGATGAAAGAGCAAGGGCAGACAATTAAAATGAGCCATCTCTGAAGTCGGTACGTTGATCAGTTGCAGAGATATGTCCCAGACTGTGCAGTCCCATAGAAGTGAATGGAGCAATGTCGTCTATGCGGCAAAAGTGCACCTTTAAATTTTGCAAAGTTGAAAAGTAAATATAAAAGTACATGAAACATCACTATAACATGTTAGGAGACCCAGAGAAACACTTACCCCAGTAGGGAAAGTGTCAATAACCCCCCCCAAAGATGCAAAACCAGCAACTAAAGGGTTAAGTTACCACATAAACCTGCTCCAAAACACCCAACAGACATACAGATAAAACCAATAAGTGCAGGAGTGTGCAATAGAAACTCCAAAGGAAAAACCCCTGTGCGGGGGGCACTGTGGGACATGTGGACCTGCAGCACTCAAAGGATTGCTCACCTTTCCTGCAGATCTTCTGTCTTCAGATTACCATGTATTAAGAAGAAGCCTCGGTGGGCAACTCCCGAGGAAAGAACTTGAACCCAAGATTTTCCCCCCAGGGCTTTAGGTCTACAAAAAGCACCTGGTTACGGAGCTAGCCTCATGTAAGGGCATTGTCAGTTTTGGTAATCTGCCTAATGGTGGTATTCCATTTCTAACAGAAAAATAAAAAAAATTCTAAAACTATAGCAGAACTGTTCTCTTGCCTGTGTCTTCACCAAGGAACAAATCTTACTGGAGCTGATTGGCTAGCTGCAGCCAAGGAGGGAAGGTAGGCTCCACCCTCTGCATACAATTGTAGAATTGTTCCTGCCTAAATTAAAGGGGCAGATCACCTACCCAGAGTTACCAGTAACCTGTAACGGACAACAGAGAAAAATGGATTTTTCTTTTTTGACTCTGTAGCTCCCATGAACAAGGAGTGGAATTTATAGTGCACATTTGTGAATTCTAATTTGTACAGATAGTTTATTTTTATCTAGGGTATAACCAATGTATTGTTATTCTGACTATGATCCTTGATCTCTTTATCATCCTAATGTAATTTATAGCAGTTTTTTGCCTTTTATGAGATATAATTTGTATTCCTAATCTCCGTTAATTTTCCTTTGTTCCATCAATATAGAGGTTGGTAATTTGATACAATTTAGAGACCCAAAAAATGTAGTTAATCTCTATATTTGGCTATTATTCCTGTAATACACCATGTTTAGTATGCTCTACTGCATGTATATTTTTTGTCTTAGTAGATTCAGGACTTAAGATATGGACCTGTGCACAACCCGCACAGCATATATTGCCTGTGAGACAAATTCATCTTGACACGGCATGTATAGTCCTAAAATACAGGTTCTATGTCCTTTAAGCCAGTTTTCTATTTCCCGATAAGGTAGGCAGTTTCTTGATTTTTTTTTTTGTCTCTCTCTTGGTCCACTTCAATTAAAGGATCATTATATCTGGGATTTTTATATTAATAAGGATTCTATTATATATGTATTAAAGGACTAGGAGAGATTTAGCCTGTCCGGCATGATCCCTGTGTTAAGTATTCTATCGATATGATTTATCTAGGATGGGCATTTCTTATTGAAACCTTTGGGATTATGCCCCGGCAGTACACTTTACAACACATAGATGTATGTCCATAGTGTGAGGCTTATTTAGGATTCTCTCACATCTCTCATGTGAATTTAAAATTTTCTTTAAGTATATACATTTTTGTTTGTGCAGCACTGATAATTTCTTATTGGACTTTTAATGCATGATCAATAAATATTAAGTTTAAAAGGATAATAATACCTAAGATGTAAAAAAATGTGTTGTAGGGTTTATGTCCCCAAATAAAACAAGGGTACTCTCACTGCTGAGAGATGTTTTATTAAAAAATTATAACAGCTCAAACTTGAATTTTTTAGGTGCAATATCACAGTGGCCTGAACATTTACAATGGTGCTGTTGCTACACCATCCTTTTAGACCATTTATGGTCTAAAGAGCAGAGCAGTCTATAGGATGGTGTAGCAACAGCATCACTGTAAATTTTCAGGCCACTGTGATATTGCACCTAAAAAATTCAAGTTTGAGCTGTTATAATTTTTTAATAAAATATCTTTCAGCAGTGGGAGTACCCTTTTTTTTTACTAAGTGGGATAAACTCTACAAAATATATTTTTTTTACATTTTAAGTATTACTATCCCTAAGAGTTTTGTCTCTTCATCTTTCCCTATACAATGGTGCTTAGGTATTAGCCTGTGTTGAGTTATAGTCTTGCAGGGTTCTTCTTTGTTTTCTTTTTATTCACATAGCTTTTCCCTGTAGCACCATTAGGCTTTCCTTCATACCAGAAAATAAAGGGGAACATTCTATGAGTCAGTTCTAGTCTGAGTGTGTGGGTTATTTTTTCTTTGTTTTGGTGGATTTTCACTTAGCCTATATCTTTCCTCCAGTGACCAGGCAGGAAAAAGTATCCGTAGAATTTATTGCCCAATTGTAGCTGAGTAGAGCATGGTTCATGCTATTGAAGCAAATAACAAGAGATGATCAGTTCAGACTTCCGAGGAGAAAAGACCTTTCTAGTCAGGGGCCATTCAACCTGAATTTGACAGCGTGATATGTGAATCCCAACTGTTCAGTGACCAGGGTGTTTAGGATCAAGTAATTCAGGTCTTGACTCATTCAACAAAGAAGAGTACCTCTATAGTATATATTATCTAACATGGAGGAAATGTTTCTGGTGTAAATACAGAAATCTAAATCAGTCTCAAGATGTCCATTCCATCCTGGATAGAAATTCTTGTGGGAGATTTTAAAAAATGTTTTAGTTTGAATACTCTGATGGTACAAGTGGCAGCATTAGAAAATCAGAACATAAATTAGTCAGATTTTAAAATCAACAATGATCTTGAGACCAAGAGGACCATCCTCTTTTCCTCCATGGGATCTTAGCTTGGTCTTTAATGCATTATTTAAGGAACCATTCAAGCATTTGGGACCAATACCTATTAAGTTGATATTATTGAAAATAGTCCTGTTGATAGCACTTACTTCAGGCATCAATCAAGGAACCTTTTATTTTATTCAAGCAACATTCAGTCTCACTTAGAATTCCTCCAAAATGAATTTTGCTGCTGCCTTCATATGCCAGGAAGTAATCATTATTTGTGAATTAATTTGGTAGATGAAAAGGTCAGAAAGGTTCCAAATATTCTGTTTCAAAATGGATTTGCTTTGCCATTGAGAATATGGATCATCCAGTGATAATTAAGATTCATTCCACTAGGGCAATTTTGGCATCATGGGCAAAGAACTCTCTACAGAACACATATGTAGAGCCGATGCATGGTGAAGCATAGGCACTATCGTTTGGATGTTCCAGCTGCTGGAGGTGCCTCTTTTGGTGCTAAAGTTTTGCAGGCATTTGTGGAATCCCTCCCTCTTGTTTCCTTTGACATAATGTTAGGCTAACTAGCCAATGTTTCATGGTATGGGGGGTGATAAATACATTAATTGTCTTGAAAATCTTAATTCAACACACAAACCAAGTTATCTGAGTGAAGCAACAAGGTCTATTCAGTAATTATATGAAGGATAGCTTGTACATCTGCTAAAAAGACATAAATTTGTCTTGTAAATGATGAAAAGGACAAGTTAAAGTGAGAACTTTAGGGATCTTTTGAAACCCTAACTAAAGTTCACCTGCCACACATCTTGTCTTCCTTAAGGTCTAAAGCCATTCTCATGCTTTTAAATTGCGTCTACACACTGAGTCAGAAAAATGTATCTTCCCTACCTTCTTCATTCAAAGAGAACTCTGTCTCCTGGACCATTCTCCTATAATGATGTATGAGAAGGCTCTGCCACATGATCTCCTCACTGGTTAGGCAAATGGCAAACGAGATTCAACATAGACAAGTGTAAAGTTATGCATTTTGGTATAATAATAAAAATGCAACAAATAGTTTAAATGGTGTTTCTTTGGGGAAATCTACTAATGAAAAGGATTTGGGAGTAGTGGTAGACAATAGACTTAGCAGTAGCGTGCAGTGCCATCTGACAGCTGCAAAGGCCAATAAGATATTGGCATGTATTAAAAGGGGGTATTGACTCAGGTCCATAAAAATAAAAAAATAATGTGTCCTTTATGACTCGTCTTAGTCTGTTGACGCCCATTGAGTCTAGAGGGGGTGTGATCTACAGGCAGACTTCAATGGAGATCATTAAATGGGCAGCACGGTGGCTCAGTGGTTAGCACTGTTGCCTTGCAGCGCTGGGGTCCTGGTTTCAAATCCCACCAAGGACAATATCTGCAATGAGTTTGTATGTTCTCACCGTGTTTGCGTGGGTTTCCTCCGGGTACTCCTGTTTCCTCCCAAACTCCAACAAACATACTGATAGGTGAATTTAGATTGTGAGCCCCAATGGGGACAGGGACCAACATGACCAATGTTGTGTAAAGTGCTGCGTAATCTGTGTGTGCTATATAAATAAATAAATAAATGCAAGACAGAGAATAAGGTGTAGATAGATGGATAGGGATTTATTTCTTATTTTTATAAATTTGTTTACCCCTCTCTCTCTGCTTGATAACACTTTATCCACATAAAGAACTCTCTCATCATTACTGGTGTCTGCACTGGGCAGTTAAAAAAACCCTGGGGTGGGAAGTCTTTAAATAGTTTTTGGTATGTAGGCGGGTCTCTCTCTCTCTATGAGATGTCCAGAAGACCCTAAAAAATAACCTGTTTAACAAATTGTGTTTTAACACTTTAGAACGTTGTTTTCATGTGAACACCAACCTTACAGAATAATTTCACTCATCCCAACTAAGTACCAAATATGTTTTAAAGGCTGGACCAATTTTATTTAAAAAAATATATAAGTAATGACACTTCTGTGATTTTCATGTTTAATATAGAGATACAATGGAACAAATTACTCAGTACAATTTAATTTGTTGGCAAGAGAGTAATAATTACTAATGCAAGATTATATGTGTATATTGAAGGGTGTGGAGGCATTTTGAATTCTTCTGTTTAGCAAAATTAACAGTTAATTGCTTACCTTTTCATTTCTGTTCTGCTAGTAATGTTAGCTGCACCTGGAAAAACAGCTTACTCTATCTGCCTTTCAGAGTCTCATCAAAGTAGGATTTGCCAAAGTACACATACATCTTGGGGAATTTTCCATTGATAACAATTCATTGTTGTAAAAATAAAAGATAATTTTCCCTAAAGGTAAAATGTTACCTCAGTTGAATATGAAAGTTACTGTCCTCATGCAAACCATGCAATTTCTCCCATTAAAAACTGTGTGGGTACTAAATATTGTGGGTTTCTATAACACAAAATCATGCTGTAATGAAAATGTAAAATGTTAGAATTTAGTCAGCAATACATTCCATAGTATTTTATGTTTAATGAAGGAAAATTCCAAAGTAACAAAATGATAATTTGAGTTTCTAACTGCATTGCATATTTTGAGAGCACGTGGCTGATGCTTGTACACAAATGAGTATTGGTAATCACATTGCACAACTGAAACTCAGTATTGAAATGCAGAATTTCAAGCATTTGAGTTACTTTTTTATATAATAAAGGGTAGGCAGGCTGTCAGTCTTTAACTGTTTTGAACTATACCAATAATGATGAGAGAGTTCTTTATGTGGATAAAGTGTTACCAAGCAGAGAGAGAGAGGTAAACAAATTTACGAAAATCAGAAATAAATCCATATCCATCCATCCACACTTTATTTTCTGTCTTGCATTTAATGATCTCCATTGAAGTCTGCCTGTAGATCACACCCCCTCTCAAGACCCAATGGGCTTCAATAGACCAAGACAAGTCATAAACGATGCAAGTGTTTAGCAGATTGTAAACAGAAACAGCAGAATAGCCAGCACTCACAGGACTTAAGAACTAGAAGATGCCATTCTTCTGTTTTGTAACTATTGCTGATTTCCACCAGCATCATCACCCAGGCATCATCCTGCAGAGTGATAGTGCTTCTCCTTACCATTGGAATATATTATATATATAGTACAGTGCAAAAGTCTTAGGCAGGTGTGAAAAAATTATTTAAAGTATGAATGCTTTCAAAAACAGCCATGTTAATAGTTTATATTTATCAAGAAACAAAATTATATTGCATGAACAGAAGAAAAATCAAATCAAAATTTGGTGTGACCACCATGTGCCTTCAAAACAACATCAATTCTTCCAGGTACACTTGCACAAAGTCATGGATTTTGTAGGCATATAGCCAGGTGTATGATTAAACAATTTACCAAACAGGTGCAAATGATCATCAATTTAATATATGGGTTGAAACACAATCGTTAACTGAAACAGAAATAGCTGCGTAGGAGGAATAAAACTGGGCAAGGAACAGCCAAACTCAGCTAACAAATTGAGGTTGCTGAAGACAGTATAATGTAAAAATTCTTACACCATGGCAAGACACAAGCAACAAGCCACAAGGTAGTTATACTGCATCAGCAAGGTCTCACCCAGGCAGAAATTTCAAGGCAGACAGTATTTTCCAGATGTGCAGTCCAAGCTCTTCTGAAGAAGCACAAAGAAACAGGCAAAGCTGAGGACTGTAGACAAAGTGGTCAGCCAAGGAAACAATGCAGCAGATGAAAGACACTTCATGCTTACTTCCATTCACAATCAGAAGATGTCCAGCAGTGCCATCAGCTCACAACTGGCAGAAAACAGGGGGATCCTGGTGCATCTACCCAATGACCAGAGAATTCTGGGCAGAAGTGGTCTTCATGGAAGACTTGCGGCCAAAAAGCCATACCTCTGACATGAAAACACAGCCAAGCGACTCAACTATGCACAAAAACACAGGAAATGGGTGCAGAAAAATGGCAGCAGGTACTCTGGACTGATGAGTCAAAAATTGGAATATTTGGTTGTAGCAGAAGGCTGGAGAGTGGTACAAGAATGAGTGTCTGCAGGCAACAGTGAAGCATGGTGGAGGTTCTTTGCAAATTTGGGGCTGAATTTCTGCAAAAGAAGTTGGGGATTTGTTCAGAATTAATGGTCTCCTCAATGTTGAGAAGTACATGCTGATACTTATCCATCATGTAGTATCAGGGAGCCATCTGATTGGCCCCAAATATATTTGGCAGCATTGAAAATTACCTCAAATATATAGCCAAAGTCATTAAGAACTATCTTCGGTGTAAAGAAGAACAAGGAGTCCTGGAAGTGATGATATGGCCCCCATAGAGCCCTGATCTCAAATTATTGAGTCTGTCTGGGATTACATGAAGAGAGAGAGAAGCAACTGAGGCTGCCTAAATCAACAGAAGATGTTTGCAACAACCTACCGAGCTCCTTAACAAACTGTGTGCAAGTGTACCTAGAAGAATTGATGCTGTTTTGAAGACAATGGGTAGTTGCATCAAATATTGATTTGATTTAGATTTTTCTTCTGTTTATTCACTATAATTTTATTAATTGATAAATATAAACTATTAATATTGCCTATTTTTGAAAGCAATCTTTCTTTACAGCATTTTTTCACACCTGCTTAAGACTTTTGCTCAGTACTGTGTATGTATGTGTGTGTGTGTGTGTATATATATATATATATATATATATATCTGCAGTGGAGGCAACAGGGGACACTTGTCCCCCCCATGGAAGGGCACCGGTCAGAATGAGGCAGGTGAGAGGGTGAGAGTGATGGTTGGGTGAAAGGCAGGTCACAAAACCTGCTTCTGGGCTGGGACCTCCCACAGCCAAGCCATCATGTGCGAAACAGAGAGGGAGCATAGTGAGGACTTGCAGCAGAACAGAGGAATTCTGCTGGTCTGGATAGATCCTAGAGAGAGATGTATTAGTATGCTGCTGTCTGTGTATTAGTAGAACATATGCCCCAACAACTCCCTGCTCAGTGTTTCTATACTGGCATGGAGTCTGCCTGCTAGACTGATTAGCTTGCAGTTAGATGACAGACTCCCCACCCCATGCAAGCATAGAAGCACTGCACGGAGCGCTGCCTGCACAGTAAGCAGAACATGTTTAAAAAAAAAATTAAGTGAAGGGTGAAAGAGGGAAACTTGTGGATCAATTTTGGAGCAAACCAACTGAAATAGGAAAGATAAAAAAAATCAAAAATGCACGCTGATTTAAATACAGTTTTTAACCCCTAGAATGCTACCAAGGTCTCCAGCACTTAGCTACACAGAGCATTGGAGAATCCTGTAACATTCTAAGGGTTAAAGGGATAGTAATTTTTCACACAAACAGCAGCTCCATTTAACCTTCATAGTGCTAGAACCATAGAGAGTGTTATTTCAATACTGTCAGAGTTGTAGTTCAAGAGTAATTGAATGATAAAGTTTCCCCCTCCCCCCCTTTTACCTAGTGTAACACTGCTCACCTCAGATGTGGAATCTGGTCCACAGACCAGACAGCTCACAGCAAGGGACAATCTTCTTACTGTGAGAACAATGAAAGCCCTGCCCCCATTGACAGGTTTTTCCCTTATGTTAATTGAAGATTGTCCCTCTCTGCAATCCACTTGGACACCACCCTGCTACTCTGAGCTGAGCAGTGTTACATCAGTAAAAGGGATGGGAGGGGGATACTTTATCATTCAATTACTCTTGAACTACAACTCTGACAGTATTGCCTAAATACTATGAAGATTAATTGGAACTGCTTTTAGTTTGAAACATTACTATCCCTTTAAAAGCTCCATATAAATATAGCGGAGAGTGAGGGGGAGAGTGAGCAGGGCATTGTACCTAGTGTGGGGTGCCTGGCACTTGTCCCAGTCCCTATGATTTCTGATGTCGGCACTGACTGAAGACACAAACAAGTGGAGGACAGCCTGAACAAACCAATGGCAGATCTTCTTATCAGGGGATTATCACCCAGTGGGCTATGCAGTCATGGTCCCCAAAATAATAAATAATGGCCAAATATCATTCCACTCTAGCTCCCATTTCATTCATGGTTAGCCGTGCGGTATTGGCCAAGTCTGTCTCATCCATCCCTAGCTCCCACTCAGTTTAAAGGTTAGCCCTAAGTATTGGCTAAGTCTGTCTCATCCCTCCCTAGCTCCTATTCAGTGCATGGTTAGCCCTGCAGTATTGGCCAAGTCTGTCTCATCCATCCCTAGCTCCCACTCAGTTTAAAAGTTAGCCCTAAGTATTAGCTACGTCTGTCTCATCCCTCCCTAGCTCCTATTCAGTGCAGGGTTAGCCCTAAGTATTGGCCAAGTCTGTCTCATCCCTCCCTAGCTCACACTCAGTGAAGGGTTAGCCATCCCCTCCCTTGAACTTGACACCCTCCTTTTCACCAGCCCAACACAGTATTAGCTGAATCACCTCCCGCCCTCCCCCACAGGGGAAAGGTTTAGCCATCCTCTCTCCTACCCAGGGAAGAATGATCCCACTCACTCCTATACTATAGGGATTTACAAGAGTGTTTACAGGTAGTGATCTCAAACATGCTGCTCTCTATGTGATTTCGAGGAGTCTGCTTTTACCCACCCATTCTTTCTCAGCTGCCTGTTTTCTTCTCTTAGTATTGACACCTAATGTCTAACCCCACCCATCCTTTTGTATATATGTGCATCACATGTGTTAACTCTAAATACATACTGTAAAAACCATCATATTCTTAAATTAACCCTTTTGGTGCCAGGGGGTGCACATCATACGACAAAGCTCTGATACTCAAAGCATTAAAATCTATCCTTAATATACAATTCAGTAAGCTAAAGAGGTGAAATCCTGATGCCAACCAACTGTACTATAGGGAACAAATATATATTCCCTAAGTTTCCATTGATTTCATCAGGACTTTTAACCCCCGGAATGCCAGAGAGACATTTGCAATGTATTGGAGACCTCTCGAGCATTGAAATGCTTAAAAAAAGAAATTTAAATCATTGGGTATTTTAATTTCTTCCCTACTGGATAGCTGGTTTGCTCCAAAATTGTACCTCTGGCTTTTTAGCTTACTGATTTGTTCTCTTGACCCCTTAAAGGGATAGTAATGTTTCATAATAAAAGCAACTCCAATTAATCTTCATAGTATTTGGGCCATGGAGAGTGTTATTTCAGTACTGTCAGGGGTGTAGTTCAAGAGTAATTGAATTATAAAGTATCCCCCTCCCACCCCTTTTATTGATGTAACACTGCTCAGCTCAGAGCAGAAAGGTGGTGTCCAAGTGGATTGCAGAGGGCGACAATCTTCAATTAACATAAGGGAAAAACCTGAACAAAACCTGTCAGTGGGGGCAGGGCTTTCATCGTTCTCACAGTAAGAAGATTGTCTCTTGCTGTGAGCTGTCTGGTCTGTGGACCAGATTCCACATCTGAGGGGAGGTGGCTTATACAAGGTAAAAGGGGCGGGAGAAGGATAGTTTATCATTCAATAACTCGTGAACTACAACTCTGACAGTGTTGAAATAACACTCTCTATGGCCCAAATACTATGAAGATTAATTGGAGCTGCTGTTTTTGTGAAACATTACTATCCCTTTAAGGATCAATCCTTTTTAGAACAGAGGACAAGCAATTTTGGCCTTTTTAGTATTTGTTTTCCTCTAATTCATTTAGTATACCCGCACACATACAGTACATACACAATTTTTAAGCATAAGAAAGGCTTTTTTTTTACCACACGTGTATGTATAGAGTGGTTGACATATATTTTGTTTATTATGCATATTTTATTTAATATACAGTATTTATGTTTAGATATTTAAGTTTGTATATTTCAAATTAAACAGTTTGGTTATATATTTTAAATGTCTATAATTTGTTGTTGCTAACACCATACATGGTTTCTAGAATCTGGATGTGTGTTTGTGTGTGTGGGACATGTTAGCCATGTCACAACTTCCTGACACTTATTAATCAGCCCATGCTTCACCCTATTCTGCCTATGCCTCACCCCTTTGTGATGCCAGCAGAACTGGGCGGAGTATTGGTAGGGATAACATTTTGTCCCCCCCGGAAATATTTCTGTGGACACCCATGATATATATATATATATATATATATCGTTGGAATAAAATAAACAGGGAATTAACTTAAGTAGAGGTGAACAAGCCCATATTATTTACATGAAGTGAGAGCTGCACTAAGGTTCAGTAAGGGTCCATTTTGTTGATGTGGTGGTGAACTGGACCCAAATCCATCTAATGATATGCACTAAGGTGCCTTTGGCATCTCAAATACATCTTCATGTCCATGCTTTCTGCATGCCTTCTTTAGGATTATGATGTTGCAGTGTCTCATTTGCCAATGCATCAGTTGCATATTGAAATTCAGTTTAATGAGCATCTTTCTTATTCCTAAAGGTGTGTTTTTATGTTAATGTGAATATTCGCCAACATACACTAAACTCCGATAGCTGGCAGTGCTGTCTGATCTTATTGATACTAAACTAACTGCCTGAGGATGTTGAATTTGGGATCTTCTCATAACTTTCTGTGCACCCACAGTAGTTTGCCATATCAGAGGCAGCAGGAGCCCCATGCCACTACCGCCTGGCGGCTGACTGAGGTAAACAAATAATTGCAGAACAGGTATAACATGTATAGAGTGGATGAGCTTCTGATCAGCTGAGACTCAATCACAACCCACAAGGCAAACAGAGTGCTTGTGGAATGTGGCTGAGTCTTATGTTTACATGAATTAGCTGATTAACGACCTGTTCACTGTGCATCAGGTGATCTCCCAGATCTTTGCTTACCTCAGTCAGCTGTTAGGTGGCTGTGACACTGGACTGTGTATTTTAGAACCCTTTGAGTGCCACAGCAGTGTGCAACACATTGCAGGGCAATGCTTGCACACCCCCTCTGGCACTCAAAGGGTTATGAGAGGGCTGCTGCATCTCATCTTGGTGCTGAAATCTAAGGGTGAGCGCATCCACTTTGATCCCTGCTTTCCCTTCCCAGTACTTTGCTAATGATCAAAATCTCTTCCCATCCTCTTGCATACACTGAGAAGTGCATCTTATTCTCCATGGTAAAGTGATCTTCACCCGTTTCCAGATGCACTTCGACATAACATTGAACTTAGTACATCTCCCCCTAGGGGTTGAATTAGGTGTTTGAATTATCTAAATATGAATTTATATTATTAGAATCTAAACTGATCATTCTAAAAGAACTGCATAGGATTCCATAATCTGAGTTAGAATTACATTTGTAACATAATGTCAAGATAAGGGCTAATAATCATTGTCTCAAATTGCATAAAATGCAAGACATTCAAGCACTTCTGTGTGCACTACTTGTTTGCTGATTCACTAATGGCTGGATCATATCTGGCCCTTGCTCATTCATTAGTGTGCAAGGTCAGCTAGATCAGCCAGATCCACCTGTCATCATCAGGCTGGTGGATACCATAGAAATCTATGGGCATGGATATAAATATACACAGGTGCTGTATGTATATGTGTGTATTGTCAAAATGGTGACATTTACACCATTTTTTCATGAGTAAGTATGATTGATCATTGATGAATATCTGAGGGTACCCATCAATATTTATAGAAAAGAGGTGGTGAAGAGGTGATCCGTTCTTATCGCCTCTTGATGAGTCCCAGTCAGTCTGCAATCTTACCCTTCTTGGTTCACCATTACAGTTATCACATTTTCATTTCATATTCTTCTATATTATAAAAAAAACTGTAATTTAGCTGAAAACATGGTAGTAAAAGAATTCAGTGGCAGAATACTTTTTATTTCACTTAATCTCCAGTGTTTGTTTCTTACTGTAGCTGAACTGAAATACAAACATATCAACTTTTAGGAAATACTGCCTTTGCTAATATGTCTATTCATCTGTTCAGCCTTTTCAAAATGAGTACATCGATGATGGATATGAAGGATGAATAAGACAGGGTTATGAACTTCTAAGCGTTTATCCTACAACTGAGACTAAACAATATGCATTTCAACTACAGAATTTGTCTCATGATTCCATAAAGACAAAAAGACAGCTTGGCAGATAGGTGTTATGATATAGCTTAGTCAGAAGACCTTTAAAATGTCAGTGCATTTCAGTAGTCGCTGTGCTTTTTAACTCAGATATAAAGCAATTCTGTAATTCAACCTAATTGTTTATAAGGATATAAAAAGCAAATGAACCCTTTGAGTCCCAGAAAGATATACAACGCATTGCAAAGCAATGCGTTGCGTACCCCTCTGGCACTCAAAGGGATAAGGATATGTAAAAAGGTTTGTCATTTTTGCTAAGGGCTAAGTCCAGTCAGTCGACTATTTTGAAAAGTGCATTGGAGACATCTCTAGCATTCAAGGGGATAAAAGCTCTTTTAACAAGGATTTGTATTTGTCAACTACCTCTCTCTTCCGTGGTGGATACTTCCCCATCTCCCAAGGTCACCTCTACATAATGACATCTTGGAGGTGATGTAGTAATGTGATAAAGAGGGGATAAAGAGGAGATAACTTCTCTATTGGTATCATTTCTCTAATTCCTATGTTATTCTATAGTCTAAAAAAAGATGAGAGTTGTTTCCGTGTTAGCTGTAGAAATACATGAGGCAAATATAGTCAAGTTGATACCTTTATTGGCTAACTAAGCAGATTTAGGATGCATGGTCTTGAAAGATTGCATACTTAATCTGCTTAGTTATTCTATAGACTATTCACTAAGATGTCCTAAGTAGGAAAGATCTTATTGCATAAACTCCATAGATTAACATAGGAACTGGAGAAACTATATCACTGGAGAAGTCATCTCTGCTTTATCACCTCTTTATCACATCTTAGACCATAACCCCCTCAAATTTCCAGATGTAAACAAGCACACCAACTAGTTAAACTAGTAATACATAGTGTACTGATCGAGGAAAAAATATATATTAATTAAAAACTAACAAAAACCTTTACCATTCTTGCTTAGTTTACAACAACTTTTCTGGAAAGCTACCATATATCTATCTATCTATCTATCTATCTATCTATCTATCTATCTATCTATCTATCTATCTAATATAGTGCTGCAGTGTTTTGGATACATCTGGGGCATTGAAAGGTTTCAATTGTATTAAAAGTCATGATGTGTCCCAGCTACCGATCTCCCAGCCAGATCAACTGGGATATGAATAGTGGCAACACAGGGGAGCAAGAGAGTTCCCCTGCTTCCGTTGTACCCCTACTATAGTAGGAATGGGTGGCACTATGAAACCCTTTCACGTCAATGAGGGAGACTTTTCCTCATTGACGTTAGGGAGTTTCTTGATTGCGTCCGCCCCTACCCTGGTACTCTTGGTAGAATGTAAGCATGGGAGCTCTGTTGATTCCCTGCATTGACTCTGTTGATCTACCAGCTGAACGGGCTGGGAGATCAGTAGTTGGGGGCATCAGGAGGGGTCCTGATGCAACACCATGAGGTCTGACTTTGTTTTTTAAGTTGTTGCTTTGCCCCTGCCCCTTCCTAAACCAGTGGCTATCATTTTTTGTAAGTAACCACACCTAACCAATCAGCATTTTCCAGCCACTCCCCCTCTCCAGGACATACTGGAAAACAAGAGAAAACTCAGTGTATTCTGGTAAGATATTTTCTAAATAAATATTCCGGGGTCCTAATTATATATATATATATATATAATATAAAGATCCACATTGGGAAAGCACTCGCTCCAAATACAACTGATGCCCAGGTGCACAATCCCTACTGCTATGTAAACTGTAAAGAAAAGATGGGGCAGCACCCGTGAGACTTTAAAAGATAATTTATTCAAAGAGTCAAAAGATATGGTCAATGTTTCGGTCCAATCCAAGGACCTTTCTGAAGACCACTTGAGAAAGGTCCTTGGATTGGATCGAAACGTTGACCATATCTTTTGACTCTTTGTCTGAATAAATTATCTTGAAAAGTCCCACGGGTGCTGCCCCATCTTCTATTTACAGTTTATATATATATATATATATATATATATATATATATATATATATATATAATTAGGACCCAGTAATGTTTATTTAGAAAATATCTTACCAGAATACATTGAGTTTTTCCTCTTGTTTTCAAAAAACTATTTTACTTCCCTGGTGTACTGTACATGTCCCAGTCTGACACCGATTATGCCAATAACCAGGTGGACTATCCATGGCCGGGTCTAGAGTTTGTGGTGCTGTTTTTTTTTTTATTATTTTGGGAGAGGAGTTAGCAAAAAGAAAAAAAAAGAGAAAACAAAATAATAATTGAAATGGATCTACACTAGTGATACCATAGAGCTTACAATTAAAATGGATCTAGACTTTGATACCACAGAGTTCTCAATTGAAATGGAGCTCCACTAGTGAAACCACAGAGCTTCCAATTAAAATGGACCTAGACTTTGATACCACAGAGTTCTCAGTTGAACTGGAGTTCCACTAGTGATACCACAGAGCTTACAATTGAAATGGTACTTCTTAGTGATACCACAGTAGCCACTGAATCACACATACTGACCCCCAGCCTTTTCCTGGTTCACCGGAAGCCCTAGACCCGCACATATTAACCCCTCAACCTTGTCCCAACTGCACTGGTAGCCATAGAACCACAGATAATGACCCCACCCCAGCCTTATTCCACTGCAGTAGTAGCCACAGATGATCTACCCACATAATTTATTTTAGAATTTATACTGGAATTGCATGCAAGGATTGATTTGGCTCACACTGTATAAGCTAAAGCTCACTCACTACATGAGTCATATACACAATATTATTGTGTATGTCTCATGCAGTGAGGGAACTTTAGTTTATATAGTGTAAGCCAGAGCCAAATCAATCCAAGCATGCAAAGCTGGTATAGTTAATTATGTAGGCAGTCATCATCATAGCAAAGAACACAGAAGTCAAGTATATGAGTAGAAATAAAACATTAAATCTCACTAGCTGCATGAGACATACATAATGCTATTGAGAATGTCTCATGTAGTGAGTGAGGTTTAGCTTACTTAGTGAGCCAAAGCTAAATATCAATCTTTGCCTGTTGTGCTAGTATAAATTCTCCCAATAATAAATGATGTGGGAAGTGATCATACTTCTGCTGCAGTTATTGTGAGTTGTGATAAACAGCACAAACCTTAATGGTCAAGAGAATATAAACAGAAAATGCTGCCATGCACTTACTCAGTTTTGTGGCACATGACAAGCTCCCTGCACTGGCACTGCACTGTTCTTCTTACATGCTCCCTCCCTCTGTCAAGTAATGAGAGAGTCAGCACGCATATATAGTTTTGGGGTAGGGTGCTGGTACAGCATGTTGCACAGACTGGGACCTCTCCCAACCTCTCTAATTAACAGGGAGTGAGGCAGAAGAGTGTATTCTGGGTGATGAGCACCTCCTCAGTGAGCTGGAGCCCCCACCCACCTCCCAAATCAACATGCAAAGAAGCAGCAGAGCAGAGGAGTGGAGCCAGTGAGTGACAGAGGTGACATGGACTAGAAGTTGTAAAATTCCCAGTTGCAACTGCATCCCCATAAGTGCAGGACCGGTAAATAAGTAGGGCCAGATGCACTGTACCCTGGCTCTATCATAGGTACTTCGATGGTTTGTTTATTGTATATGATGTTGATCAGTTCTCCAATATGTATTTCATCAGATATATGAATATTTGGAGCTTTCAGTTTACAGCTCATTATGGTTTTAGGACCATTCAAGATTAAGACTGTCTGGAGCCCCTATATCAATCTGAAAAATGTCCAAGGAAGGGGAGGCTGTTAATCCCTCCACTACAGGAGCAGCGAGAACATTGTGATGTGAGGATGGTATATGGACACATTGGAGATAGTTAGGGACTGGGGGGCTATTGAGAGGGTTTAAGTTAAACAAAACTCAAGGATACAAAAAAATGAAGAGAAAAGGAATAAGAGAACAATTTACACTGAGAGACCAGTTTATATGTTACCTCCCCTCCCAAGTAAACAAAAACTCCTTTACAAGCCTATACTGGGATATATAAAGCAAGTATTTGAGTATGGAGGGATAAAGAGTGCATTTGTGGGAACATGCATTGTGCATTTCCATGAGAAAATGTTTCAACACCAAAAGTAACTTTGAGCATTGTATGATAATCAGAGCCAGGTATGTCAGGACAACTATCGTAGACATTGATGCTTTATTGCAGGGCTTATAATTTTAAGTTCTTTGCTACTAGCCAGACCTGAAAAGTTACTCGCCACTGCAAGCCATAGCATACCCACCAGGGCTGAATTTCTACTCACCAGGGATAAATTTTCACTCGCCATTGGCTAGTGGAGAGTGGAAATTTTGAGCCCTGCTTTATTGGGATGATCATGCAGAACAGTGCTAGATTATACCAAGAATGGCCTAACAACCAGCCAACATCCATTCAATGGTATCCCTGTGTCTGGAGACAATTTGTTGATTTGAAATTCTTCAGGAGGAGGCAAGAGTCTTGTAGGAATTTGGGAGCCACCACCATACAATCTGGGGCAATTGTGATCGAGTCTGCGTGGATCAGAATCCTTGTGGAACACCTCTGATACCTTGTGAAGTCCATGTCCCAGTGACTGGCTGTTCTGAGGGTCAAAGGATTATGTTGCTTTAGAGATCTCTAGCATCAAATGGGTTACTTTTCTGCATCAGGGTGGGCCTTCCACATTGATCCTTTTCAGCATAAGTTGCTTCCACTTGTTACAAATATTTTTCAATCTGCTGCAGAGACATATTTATCTTCATTAAATATTACTGGTACTGAGAAGGTCAATGATGTAAGAGATGAGACAAAAGCAAGAACTATTCTCCTTATTAGTGCTTTATACATTGATCCTATTATGATGGTTCAAGGACCAATGCCTCCTTTTTCACATATGGCCAAAGATGGACAAAGAGCACTATACTCAGGCTTAGTATTGTAAAAGAGAAAAATGACAATTGAATTATTTAGTTGTAATGATTTTACAAGGTCATTTTCTGTAACATGCTCTGAAACTTACCTTTAATTGTTACATTAAAAAAAAACTTGTTGTCATTCAATATAGTGCACTACTGTATTCCGTGAAGAGAACTGCACTTCAAGGTTAGATCAGTTTCTCTCTCAGATCCTTAAACATATACAAAATTGTGCATATATTTAGGGTTCAGCAGTATTACATACTGCATTTCTACATTCAGTTATGAATATCTAAAACCTGATGATTTTACTATGTGATATAAACTGTTTATTTGCACTTGTGATATAAACTGTGTATTTCTTACAGTCTGCTATAGTGTTCTCTCATATTGTATGTGGTGCTTTATTTTTTGAGCTATATACATAAAACATACTATACACATATGTAAACTATAAGGATTTTTTATTCCTGTTTGAGTGAAAATAAATATTAATTACAATATACAATGCAGGAAATAATGTGAAAAATGTAGCAAAAAAATAAAAATTCAGAAACAGTTATAGTGTAGACAAGCAAACACAGAGATTCCTTTATGTTACATGCTCAAAGTCTAATTAATGGGAAGAAAACAGGTAATAGAATGTGTTCAATAGAACACAGCCATTGGTTGTATAACAATATCAGTGGAACTCATTACAATATACATAATATATACAGTGGAACTCATAACAACACAAATAAAAACAAAGCCTGTGACTGATTAATTTATTGTAAAAATTCCATTAATACAAACTTTGGCAATAGGGCTAGTTGTACAAGATTAAGCTAATCATATGCTAACACGTTCTCTGCCTTTTATTCATTGGGACTGAAACCAATCACAAGCAGATATGCTGTGACTGGCTGAGTACATAGAACCCAGCAAATAAATGCATCTTAAGGATATTTCAATTTGTAGTGAGGATTATAAATGCCATTAGACGCCAGAGACGTGGCTCTCCCTCAATGTGCACAATTAGTTCAAGATCCAGGGAGCTCAATGACAAAGAAATAAAAGTGTGAAATAATAAAAGAAGGTGACGAAATAAAGTATAGCTAATTTTACACTGAATACTCTGGCACTTAAGTGGTAAATGAAGACCTGATATACAAAAACCGCAGCAAACAGGATATAAAATACAAATTAAGTTTTAATAAAAAGCATACATCATACGTCCGTGCGCATGAACAAAATCACACAAGGAAAATAAAAATACACTGTTTAAAATAATGCAATAATGGTATAATATTTTTTGATGTACCAAATCCACCTATTAGGAAAGGAGCCCCAAAAGAATCAAAATTTGCTCTGTTAAAGGCATAGTAATGTTTCAAAATAAAAGCATCTTCAATAAATCTTCATATTATATGGGCCATGGAGAGTATTATATTAATACTGTCAGAGTTGTAGTACAAAAGTAATTGAATGATAAAGTATCCCCCTCCCGCTCCTTTTACTGATGTAACACTGCTCACCTCAGGGTACCAAGACTGTCTGGATGGATCACAGAGAGGGACAATGTTCAGTGAGCATAAGGAAAAACCTGAAAAGCCTGTCAAGGGGGGCAGGATTTTCCTTATATCCACAGTAAGAAGATTGTCCCTTGCTGTGATCTGTCTCGTCTCAGGATCAGATTCCACATCTGACGGGAGGCAGCTTAAACTAGGTAAAAGGAGGGGGATACTTTAGCATTCAATTACTCTTGAACTACAACTCTGACAGTATTGAAATATCACTCTCCATGGCCCCAAAACTATGAAGTTTAGTTGGAGCTGCTTTTATTTTGAAACATTACTATACCTTTAAGTAACACCAATGTACAGAATCAGTCCATAGTGGTGATAACAAGTCAACAGTAGGAACTAGTGCTCTGAAAATTAACTCTCTCAGTACTGGAATCATTACTATGAAAAACATATGTGTGCATATCCTATATATACCGGTCTAAAAAAATCTCCACAATGTAAAAATTTTAAAAAGGGGATTGAACGCATATACAACAAATAAAAAAACAGTGACAGTCCATCCAAAAGTCTCATGTGTTTCTCATATACTCCATATATCCAAATAGACTTTCAGTATGTTTGGTGAAAAATTGTACTATAGTAATTGCAACTTCTTGTACTGATAAGGTTGATACAAATTCAGACTATGTTCTCATTTACACCAGACATAATCAATTTCCAGAAAGCAACTCCATACTTTCATCAAAGGTTAAGAAGTTAAATACAGTTTGGCATGTAAAGGGTACACAGTGCTATCAGATCTTATGAGCAACTAACTTTACCAGTGTTTTGATTAAGTTCACGGTTACATGACCACTGGATTAGTATCTTCCACCTTCCATGTTTGACATCCAAACTCCAATCTCCCTCCTTCATATATGCTTATTCTTTGCTTCTATTTCTCTGACTTGGTATAATAAAAGGCAATATGTCTACAATTTACAAACAAGTTCTGGAGCTACCATCAGAAAGATTGATAAATCACACTACATAAACTCTTTCGTTATCACTATATCCCTTTAATAAACAGGGCTGTATACATTCCTCCAATTTTTATACCTCATATATATTCAGTACAATGTACAAATCCACAAAAATAACGAATTCTGGAAATGTTGGAGTTCGATATTACTTCATCAAATCTCTTATAAGTAATAGTGAAGTAAATACATCCACTATATACTTAACATCAATCGCTTAACCCCTACATTTCCCACATCTAAAAACACCTCCATCAAATATACATACAATAAGTTTTGATCCATATACCACCGTCACCTAGGATGAAACACTGTCTCAGTATATACTGGTGTCCCACATCCACCAGACCTTAGAAGATTAAAATTGGCAAGGGTCTCCGTCCCAATTCTGACCCCTCCTGCAAACGTATCGGTTATACTGACTTGCGGTTGTTGTTTCAGTAATGAGCTCGCACTGGAACAAACCTCTTACTCCAAACACTTCGAGTCTGATACAATGTAGCACAATCAAACCATACCGATTCTAGTTCCTCCAAGTAACATTGTACGTGGACCAAACACATCACAACATTGCCTTTAATATATTTGCGCTCCAACGTATTAAAACGGAAACACAATCCGTTTATCAAGGAGATGCAACTAAAGACCCCAAAAAATATATATTCCACCCTATCCCTTCTCCTCACAACTCAAAAAGATCGATCATAAAAAATAAAAAAAATAAAAAATAATAATAATAAATAAAAATATATAAAAAATATAATAAAAAAATTAAAAATGAAAAATCTATACACCCTAAAGTTCAGAGAGACACTCCACAATATACATAGGGTATGAGTCAATCGCTTTACCAAAATTGTCTCTTTTATTCTTTAAACGTTGAATTCAACTTGACAACCTCCGATTTATATGGTGTTTGTTGTAACCTAAGCAGAATAACAATCTTCTTTTACACAATCTGCTTCAAATAATATTTCTATCACGGTACAGGTTGTTGCTATTATTTGTGGATATATAATCAAACTTAAGAACCGTTATGTTCTGTTGATCTAATTACCAGTGATCACAAGTGCTTATTGATACACCACCATTCACAGGTACGGTTATGTTCTTTGTCAAATTAATCAGGAACTTAAACATCACCTTATAAATCATCACTTATATCTTCTTCCTTTTCGATTCTTATACATTTATCCAACCCGGTATTAAACCAGTAACTTACGATTTCGGTGTGTATTAGGATCGCTTATCCTGGTCCGCTCAGATCCCCACAAATATTCTCAGCGTCCTCTTGTTCTCTGATTTCCAGCCCGGATGGTGTTTGATCAGGTCTAAATCCAATAGACCGCCAATATCCACAATTTTATTAACAACCTTGTATTCTGTATCATACAACTTCACACCTTTAGCAACGGACTTCCAACGCATTTCGGGATTCTGAAAAAGTGAAATATAACTTCCCTGAAGAAGGGATTAGGGAATCCCGAAACACGTTGGAAGTCAGTTGGCCCCAACCAACTACTGCGCTTTTTCTCTGCTTCACAAATTATTAGATTCAATAAGAATTTCCCTTTCCTTGTCACTCCTCTAGTGGCCTTCACCAAGAAGGGTGCAAATCCCAAGGTGTGTTCATCCGAAGCAGTCGATGCTCTCCACCCAGTTGAAGCATTACTTAATTTCAGGACCTCCATTACGTTACCCAGATGCATCCAAACCATTCTTCATCGAAGTTTGATGCTTCTGAGTTGGGAGCAGGTGCCATCTTCTTCCAGAGTGAGGAAATCTCGAATATCCTGCATACTAGTTCATATTTTTCCAAGTAGTTTTCCACTTAAGAGAAAAAGTATGATGCTGGAAACCATGAATTATTGGCCATTAAAATCGCCTTAGAAAAATGGTGACAACTCTTGGTTAACAAGTTCTGGTCATCATAGAAACAGACCACAAAAATCTTCAATTTATTGAACAAGCCCAGAGTCTGAATGCATGACAAGCTCAATGGGCTTTGTTTTTCACTCTCTTTAACTTCATAATCACGTACATCCCTGGATCCAAGAATCTTAAAGCCGATGCTCTGTCTCGACTTTTTACTTCAGAACCTGAACCACTTCTAGAACCAATCATTCCAGCTTAGCACAGTTTATCTTTGTCCATGTTACAGCGGATTAGGTTACCCCAGTATTACTATAGTGGACATATGAGAGGAAAACCACAATACTTGCTATAGGTACCCAAATACTACCATCCTCTCCTTCTACATTGGTCCCATCAGTCTGCTATGTTTGGCCATCCTATGTTTGTCAAAAATTCAGAACTCCTACTTCACCAATTCTGGTGGCATTTTCTCAAATAAGACATGAAATCCTTAGTCAAAGCCTGTAACCACTCTGATCAGAATAAGCCATCCAACCAAAGACCCTCAGGATTCATGGACCCGGCTTGATGCTGACATACTGTATCCGAAGTGTCCGACTATTTGCTTGGTCAACCCAATTAGTCGACGACTTACGGAATCAATACATTCCTACTGTCCAACCTCACAGCTTCTTCCTTCTCTTCCGACAGTCGACCAGCTTTCATCAGCAGAGTTCTGTTTGCAGGCCAAGCCAGTTCCTTCATTCCTTCTTGTGGACTTTCCTTGCTGTTCATTACTCTGCTGATACATTTATTCTGTTGGACTATTCTATTCCCTCAATTCCTAGCCATCAACCCTAGATGCTCTGCATACTAGGATCCTTCCTCCTAAGTAGACTGGGCAATCTTAAGCGGTGTCTGTAGAGGTTCATCCTGACATCTGGATTGTGGCCAGCACCTTGGCTGCAGCAAGAACCCTCCAGAAACTGCCACTGCTCCCAAACTCTGCACCCTATTCCACACTCACTAGTCTCATGGTTGTCCATCTCATTCCACAACTAGTAGAACTGTATTAACAAGCCTAAATACTAACCCTTAACATCCATACTATCCAACGCATCCCTTCTTGCACTCAAATGATTAATACTGTTATCAGCGATTAAATCTATACAGTTCTCAAACTTAACGCTAATCCTAACACAAATTTTAATTTCTAACTCTAATACTGTTTCCAACTCTAAACACTAACCTTAACCCTTAACTATTTTTGATAATAAAGCTTAACCCCAAAACCTAACCCTAATATTTAAACTATGTTCCATGCTGCTGCTGCAACATTGAGATACTTAATTGCTTTAAGAAACTCAAACTTGGACAATATTCACATTAGCAACTGATTGATTTATTTTGACCTTGACATATATCCTTTTTATATAAGTGTTTACTGGCCTTGTTAACATTTTTTATGTTACAGTATGCTGTTGCAGGTTTTATATTACTGTATGCTAATGTTTCTCTGTTAAGTATATGATGTTTCTCTTATAAGAGGGTTCAAGGGTGATAGATGTTTATAGCTTATCGTGTTTCATAACAAAATACTATTATGCCGCATCGCTATCTAGAATATAAGTATATTATATTATAGTAAACAGCAGATATTGTCTGGAATTTTTCTTAGATAATGTATGTCTTTAATTCTATAAATTAATGGCACTATATTTTAAGGGTTAGGGTTTATAGTTGTCCGTCTTCTAGTAATTAAAAGGGATAGAAGAATAAGTAGCTCTTAATTTGTTTAACCCTTTTAGTGTCAGTGGTTCAAGGAATGTTTTGTACCTTGAAGGCCAGACACATTTCCAGCTTTTTTCAATGAATCTGTTCAGTTATGATTCCTGTAGGGAACTTCCTAGTTATATATGGAAAAGTCTGTATATTTTTTCCTGAACAAATTCAGCTTTCTCAGGATAACTAAAGTGATGGAAATTCTGTATCAAGTAATAATATATGATATAAATACAATTAAAGAAGATACTTATTTTGCTAATATCATACACTATATATAAATTATATTTATGTTAATTATGAATACTGTAATTATTTTTACATACCTAATCTATATTGTTTTACCTGCACAGACCTATTTAACAGGAGATAAAAAGGGTGTTTTTAACTTTATGAACTAAAATGTACACTGGTTACATGGTATAACTACCACAAAATACCTTAATAACTATTTAAAAGCTTATATTTTCTAAAAGTAGACTAACATACGAATCAGAAAATGCTTTCTGGTTCTTCCTACACAAAATGATGAAGCAAAAAAAATGTTGTTAAAAATAACGGTTTTCAGTAGTGCTTCAAAAATATATGCAATTTACTGTACAACATCTCAAACAAGCTTATAATAGGAAAAACAAGTATAAAATATGAATGCTGCATATCTTCTGAGTGCAACGATAATCATTATGTCATTTTTTTAATTGTACCAGGTCTCGGTAATCCCCACTAAGTCCACATCTTCACTAGTTATTACTGCAAATAATTCAGGGATCTTATTCCCTAAACTGCGGGCATTTGTACGCATTGCTCAAAGTCTACTGGTTTTTGACCAATGTGCCAGACAAAGCTTGATCAAATTCATCTGTGCAATGCTGTAGGAACAATTTTTTTTATCCTGTATCTTTCCATTTCCCCCCTCTACTAGTTTAAATACCTGTTAACAAAGCTTTTGAATTGCTTGCTGAGAACCTCTGTTCCCTTTTGAGAAAGATGCAAGCCATCCTTTTTGTACAATTTCTTGTTACACCAAATGAGAAACAAAGCCAAATCCATATTTTTGGCCTCACCTAGCCATGAATTAAAGTCTCTAATCCGCTGCATCCTACCATCATCTTCCTTGCACACTGGCAGAACCTATGAAACAGATACAGTGGAAGCAACTTGCTGCAGATCCTTACATAGCTTCTTAAAAACATATTTTACCACTCTCACCTCATTACAAGCCAAATCATTTGTCCCTAAATGGACCATGACATCCAACTCTCCATTCTGTCTTGCTTCCTTAACAATTTTTAAAATGCGTCTTCTTTCTCTATGAGCTGTAGCACCAGGAAGACATCTGACTTCTTTGCCAGCACCATGACTATCCTCCAGAATCACTGCTCTTAATATGGAATCCCCCAATACTAGCTGCTTCCTCTCAAAGCACTTCTTACATTTGTCAGTTTGTCAGTGGTTGCAGTCTGATTTACCTGGTTTACAGGCTGGTGAACCAGTAGTCTCTGCTTCCATAGTTCTTCCAATATTAAGGCAATGTTCTGAAAGTGCAGCAAAGGAATTATGGAGAGGCACAGACTGTGGGACATGCCTCTTATCCACAACTCTTAACCTTCCAGAACCAACTGTAGTCCATCTGCCATTTCTTGGAAGTCTCTGAGGCAGTGGCACTTGCTTCTTTTGTACCTGTGTGGAGCTCACAGACATCTTGTAGAATTCTGCCTTCAAATTATCAGTCTCCTGTTGTGAAACAGAAAATTGCTGACAAATTGGACAACTTCTGAACCTTCAAAATGTTTCCCAGGGGAGAAAAGCAAAACATCCATTGCACTGCAACATGCCTGACATGTTCACAGCACTAATGTAATCAGGGGACAAATAGTAAAATACCTCCAGATTTTGCAGTTGTTTTATGACTTTAATCACCACAGATCACCTCCAGATTATCTCCAGAGTATCTCCTTGTACTCTTACAATTGCTGACTTTCAATTGCTGTGCTGCCCAGCTAGCTTTTATGAAAAATACATCATGTGAAACTAATTTACTTGCATTTTACAAAAGGGTAGGTCGTAAATTGGACAAGGGTGTTTCTGTTGATGTAGTATACCTGGATTTTGATAAACTGCGTGAATGGTCTGAAACATGGTAGATGAGGTTTAATATAGATAAATGTACATTTATGCATTTAGGATGCAGAAACAAACACTACAAATAGACTAAATGGGAAGTTTCTAAGGGAATCTTCAATAGATAAAGTTTTAGGAGTACTGATAGACAATAGACTTCACAGCAGTGTTCAGCTTTACTCAACTGCTGCAAGAGCAAATAGGGAATTATCCAGCAAAAAACGGTGTTTGGATGCATGGGATGCAAATATAATTCTACTTCAATATAAATCCTTGGTAAGGCCTCATTTAGAATATGGAATACAGTTTTGGGCACCAGTTCTTAAAAAATAAATTTTGAAATGGGGAAAAAGTGCAGAGACGTGCAACAAAACTGATAAATGTATTGAAGGATCTGAGATATAAATAGCGATTAGCCAAACTGGATTTGTTTACATTATGAAGGAGTGGGCTCCCGAATGACTGGGTAGGAATGTTCTACCCCTTGCATAAAAGTTTGCACATCACGGAGCAAGGCTGGAAATGCACAGAAAGAAACTGAATGTTGATGGGACTAAAACTTAACTCTTTCCATGAACCTCTGTCAGCAACCCACTTGTTGATGAGGGACCAAACCCTATAACAGACCTTGGAAGAATCCAGCATTTTATCCTGTAGCATATCAGAAATTACAGAGTCTGGATGCTGGCCTCAAAAGCTATGTCATCAAAGCTAGCTAGCCTCTCCAGCCAAGGGGGGCCCTGAATAAGAAGGTCTGATCTAGGGATCAGTAAAAGTTTTTGCCTCAAAAGAGAAACAAGAGAAAAATGACCCTTTTCACAGATCAGCGATCAAGAAAAGTGCAGTTTTTTTATTTTTTCGCCTAGCTAATTGCATTGAAATCCATGAGAAGACTGACTTTCCCCACAGCATGCGGTAAGTTTCCATTTTTTTCCTGCAGGCATAGTATAAAAGGGGTTTCAGGTTCCAGCAGGATGCCATTCTGTGTTTGTGAGAGGAAGATAGAGCAGCACATTTTTGAGCTAGAGAAGAGCTAGTAATGTGGAGTTAAAGCTTAGTTTAGAGAGTCTGTAGGCAGGAAATTTGTTATCTGTATTAGGGGAGTCTGGGGTCACTCAGGGGAACAGGATGGGAGAAAGAAGATTGACCCCAAATACTGCAAAATTTTGTCTGACTAATTGGAAGGACACAGGCAGTCATGATCCAAATTCCTTCCTGATCTGGCTGTTATATCTGTGCTGGGGGAGTCTGGGGATGTGAGAAGGGAGCAAAGGAGAAAATATCCCAAAATTATGTGTGACTGATTGGAAAGACACAGGTAGCAGTTATCCAAGTTCCTTCCTAGCCTGGCCTTTATCTCTGTACTAGGGGAGTATGGGAAAAAAAGCAGTTGAACATGGAGTGTGTTTTATGTTTTTGACAGTGATAGGGGGGGACAGTCCAAGGCAAGATATCATACACAATCAGTTCTGTTGTGTACTTTACAGTAAATACACACATAGTAGTTGAGTAATGTTCAGCAAACACACAATGGGTAGGGGGAGGTTGAAAGTATTAGGAGCAGTGCATGGACATGCAAGTGGTAGTCCAAAAACCGACTGCAGCCATATTTGCTGTAGAGTTTGCACAAATTATGGTGATGTCAAAGTCCCACCAAACGTTCCACCAGTACTATTAATAAACCATCTAAAACCACTTAAGACAACGAGTTGAATTCTAGTGTTGATGGCATAGTGGAAGAAGGTGTAGCAGCTCAACCAACCATTGCATCTGACAATGAAACAAAAAATCACAGCAACATCTGCCCTGAAAGTAGTAGCCAATGTTGTAAAAATCACTCTGAATAGAAAAGAAAATAGAAATTGTTTGAGACCAGTGCACGTCTAGAGGAATATAAAAGTAGTGGGCAAGAAGTGGTGGGGGATGCTGAGGATGACCTAATGATTGGTGATGATGTATATCTAGAATATATCACTTCAGCATCCTTCTCAGCATCAGATAAAGATGACGTTGAGAGAGAAATGATGATGATGACATGGCCAGAAAATTAGCTGAAAGGTAAAGGCTCAATTTTCCACCATTGAAAAGGAGCACTGTGCATGTCTAAAAACTGTTTGAAAAAAACAATTGGAAAGTCTGACCCTGGACACGCAAAGATGGCATAAAATACACAGTCATCCTATAAGTCATCATCATCAGAATCTTCCAAGTCCCACTAAGCCACACAATACTAGTGCTGAATAACCAGCAATAATACAGGTTATTGGCATCCACAGACCTAGCTATGATGAGTGTCTCTGCTTCTGTTGCAAGTGTAGCACCTGTGACATCTAGCAGTAGTTCAATTTCAGCAACATCTAGCCTCAGTAGTAGTAACAGCCCCTCATGAATCCCACATTCTACAAAGTCCACAGTATGGAAATATTTCACTCACAATCCAAAAGCTAAGCATATTGCTATCTGTTGTCTGGGTAAAAAGCACGTGAGCAGAAGGAAAGCAGGCTCACACTTAAGCTCCTCCTCAAAGAGATCCCATTGAAGCATAACCACAGTTCTGACTGGGAGACCCACCATCAACAGGTCAGAGGTGCCACAGCTAGCAGCAGCAGCAGAAGTACTTCTAAAAGTTCTCAGTGTTCTGGGGTACATAATAGAAGTGCTGTTGAGCATGCATGTATGTATTCTGCACTGCTTTCATAGAAACAATAATGGCTTCTAGTTTGAGGAGCAGGATTACTGAGAGAAAAAAACACAAAACACGTGGTGGAACTGACCGTAGGTAATATTATGCTACTTGCTTGTTGTTTTTAGTTGTTTCTTATGGGCTTCTTTTTACTGGTGGCGCGTAGATATACCACAAGTTTTGTTTTAGCAACTTGGGTAATAGGATACTGTAATCTGACTTAAAAAACCACAAAGCTTGTTTTTTTTTAGTGTTGGTAATGGTATCGAGCCATAGGTGAGACAATTAGATTTTAAATAAAAATGTGATTCCTTTGTTTCAAAAACTAGTGAGTATGTTTTCAGATGTAGTGATAAAAGAAGAGAGTTGTGGTATCAAATGTAATCCCTACATTGCCCTATGCATCTTGCTACTGCTTTTGTCGGTTTCCTTAGGGGCTACAGTGTTTGCCGCTCTTCTTTCCTTGTAGGGTTGGGATCTGTACACTGCACATAAAAGAGGGTGTAGTTAAATGTGGGGTTTGGTTAGAGGTGTTGCCAAGAAGGTGCTGTGCCTGGGGGTGCTTGAGATGTAAATCCAGGCCTGATATAAACATTTTTAAAAGCATTTTCCATAAAGAGAGAGAGATATGTGTGTGCATGTATGTGTTATTAAAAACTGGCCATGTTAAAATGTTTGCAACATTAACAACCTCCTAAGGACCAGAAGAATGACCAACACATTAAATTGCAATGTATTACACACCCCTCTGGTTCTTTAAGAGTTAAAATAACAGCATTCCTGTCACTTACTATGGAGTAAGTCAAAAACTCCAGGTCATCGATAGTGTACCTCATTAAAAACATTCCCTTATGGACCCCCCCCAAACAAATCAAAACCTTACATTAACCCTTAGAGTGCCAGAGGGGTATGCAATGCATTGGTACCCCTCTGGCACTCATAGGGTTAATAATATTGAATTTCAAAAATGTTTGAATGATAAATCTGATCCTGGTCCTCCTCTCCTGGGAGTCCTCATCCTTCCCGGTATGGAGATTATAAAGTACTTTATAATATTACCTGAAGGCTGCCACAATCTCCTCATTTTTCAGGAGCGTCTTCCCTGAATGATCCTGAATTCCCACAACATGAACTCCTTTGGTGTTACATGTAATTACTTTCTTAATATTAAAATGTTCTTCTGTTGTGTTGGATTGAAAATTCCTAATGTTCTGATTGTTCTTGCACATTCTACATCCCACATCTAAAAAAAAAACTTTGTTTTTCTGAAGCCAACTATATTTTTCTTTGTCCCTCTTTTTTATGCTAGGAGTTGTTTTTATGCCCAAATTAGGTGCTTTAGAAAAAATAATATTTGGTTTGTTGGGAAGAAATTCATGCCATACCTTATACCTGCACTTTTAATCCTCCTCCCACTGTCTCTGTTTGTCATTATGAATTAAGCTTAGATTGTAAACTCCTTGGAGCAGGGTCCCTTTCCCAGTCTAGGATTCCCTTGCTGCACTTTCCCCCATGAATAATGTAATTATTGCACTTAACCTTAATGCTCTTAACCCTGTTCTGTATTTTTGTATAATATTATTTCAACTTTTGTTAAACTCTGTGTACATGTATAGCGCTATATAAATAAAGATACATACATACATACATACTTTTTAAGATGTCCCAATGCTTGTATATTTTTTTTTTAAATGTCTATAACCAGTATTGAATGGTACAATTAGTGATAACTTATCGTTATCTTTACTTATAATTTTTTTTTTTTTCAGTAGAGATTGTCTGTTAGGATCTACTACTTCCGACAAACATTTTCCAAATTTTCTTTTAAATCATTTTTTTCTATAAACCTATCTTTTAATATTTCTACTTGTTCTTCAAAAATGGAGTTATCTGTACAGTTCCTCCTCCTTGGGGATGCTATTTAGCCACAAGGGGAGATGGCAACTGTTGAAGTCTACCGGTTTAAAATAAGCTTTTGTTTTGATGTTATCTTCTTCTACATGTATACTAACTATATATATTGTTAAATCTAGAAAATCTACACTTAAGTTGCTACAATTTGTCATAAAAATTAAATTGAACTCATTCTCATTAATATAACTAATAAACTGTGATAAAGATTGTTCAGTGCCCCCCAAATAAAAAAACACATCATCAATATACCTCTGCCAGAGTACCAAATGGGTTATTACGCCAAATGTGATGGTCTTCTGAAAAACCCATATAAATATTTGTATAACTCGCCACAGACCTGGTACCAATGGGAGAGCCTCTCAACTGTAAAAAAAAATCTTCATCATACCAAAAATAATTGTACTAAAATAAATAATATTAAAATGCACAAAAATCTATCTGAAATAGTGACAAAGTGCCTTTCTTTCTCAAAAAAAAAAGAAATGTTTGTAGCATCAACACCTTTACCTTTATTATGATCTTTAATTGTGTGAAGAGATGAGACATCTATAGTGACCATAATATACTGTAATTCCCACTTAATATTTTTAATAATATGTGTAGTGTTTTTAAGATATGATTTCAATTCTACAACATACTCTTGTAGGGACATATCAATATATTTACACAAATTTGTGGTTAGAAAACCTATTCCCGATATTATTGTTCTTCCTGGTGGTTTTTCACAATCTTTAGCAGCAGGATGTGTTGTAATCTGTTGGTTATTTTGTAAACTTTTAATTGCCTGTGATTCCTTATAATTCTAATTATATTTCTGATATTTTGTCTTACTTTTTACCTTTCTAATACCTCTTTCTACTAAAATGGAAAAAGTAGTGATTCCTTCGCTCAATTCATTTCTCGGAAAAGAGGTAGATTGGGGTCTCAATTCTGTATGAAAGACCATTGCTGAACCATCAGAACATTCTGACGTATTAGACATCTCTAATGGATTCTTACTGTAATATTTTTTCAAACACAATGGTCCATATGTTCAAAGAAGTAGCAAAATAGATTTTGTCGTTTGTAATAACTTTTCAAAGTTCAGTGTTGTTGGGCTCATTAATATTTTCAGAGAGTGTCGGTTGTGATTGGAAATACGTTTGTCCTGACTGAAATTGTCGTATGTAAAGACAAAAAAATATCTTAACTAAAGACAAAAAAATGTCTTAACTAACGACAAAAATGTCTTAGCTAAAGACAAAATTCTCACATTCAGAACTTCACATTCCCTCCACTTTTTTCTTAACGTACAAATGTTGTCTTTTATAAGACTTTTTTTGTCGTTAGTTACTACAAATTTTCTTTTCCTCTATATGATATTGGAGAATAGTGTAGCCATGCCCTAGCCCTGCCCCTTTGACTTGCAATTCTGGAGTTCTGTCATACACAGCGGACATTACTAGTTTTTTGTCATATACTGTATAGAAAATATGTAATTCATGCATACAATAACTTATTTTTGTGGTTCATACAACATTTTTTTTGTTATACCTTTGAACATATGGCCCAATGTCCTAATTAATTTTTGTACCCCTATGAATGCATGGAATTTATTAAAAGGAGTACTTGGGGCAAATTTTAAGCCTTTAGATAAAACATGTATCTCCTCTCTTTTTAGACTATATGAACTCAAGTTGTAAATTCTTTCACAAACCCCATCTATGTATGATCATTCTTTTGTTTTACCTCTACTACCTCTTTTCCCTCTATGTGTTCTGGTCCTTTGGGATTCCTTGGTTTCCAATTCCTTTGATCTACATAGTAGGGGCTCCTTCCCACCTGTCTGTTTGTGGGCTTCCAATTAATTTTCATATATTTCTCCTACGGCGTATAATACCAACTTCTCCCCCAGTTTCCTTCTCTTGGATAGTATCTTTGAAGGTATATACAATTGGATTTCATATGACTCCTTTGACCACCTTTGAACTGATTTGTCTGAATGTAGAGGAGACAAATCATTCTCATTTGAAATTGACCCTGCATTTCAAACACATCGATCCCTGCTTCAAATATTTTGGCACCATAGTCCTGGAAGACATTGGTCAGACTCACTGAATGAAATTAACTCCCTTTTTAAAGCATTTATATGAGACTAGTTGAACAGCACGTTACACGGGCCACAGTGCCACTGCCACTCGGTCACTGGGCAATCATGCGCAGTAGAGACTGCCCACGCCATGGCTGATACAGAGCTGGATGCTCTTTTGGAGCGCCCAGCTCTGTATCAGCCATGGCGCGGGCAGTCTCTACTGTGCATGACTGCAGCACGCGCAGCAGTGTCTACTGTGCATGTTGCGGCATTACACACGATTTAGCAAATTATTATTTAGGATTGTGAGACTTGAAACAAATACTCCATTTTATGAATTGGACAGATAAACTCCATCAAAATGAATCTGATATCATGTCTCCTCTAACCTTTCAGGTGCAACCCATACCAGTTCACCTGGAGAATGAAAATTCTTACAGAAAGATATCAACAGATTAATTTGGCTGAACGAGAATGTAAGAGTAGCTTGATGAATTCTTTTTATTGCCGCTGCTGCCTAGCCTTGAGCTCCTAATTTGTTGTACTATTACACCAGTGCACACCTTGGTCATATCCAGTCATGACATCTCCCTCTATATACCAAGAAATTGGTTGACAAAGAGAAAGACTTAGTCACCCCATTACCACTTCGCTTTCATTCTATATGGCTTATCCAATCTGACAGGATCCCACTATAGACCCAATCTATTTTATACTCTCTTGGTATCTGGGAAAAATTGGCCATTAAACACTTACCTACCATCTTTCACCTACAGTGTGCACAGAATCCTTTCTATTGAATCGTCCCCTATGGAAACCATTTCCAATTAAGCCCCAAGTGGGTAAAAAAATTAATTCCTGACTCCAACAGGCAGACAGATATTTCCCTGGATCAACATCTTATGTTCAGCATCTGCCAACACAACTTCCCAAGGCAAAGAATTCAGCAACCTTACTTCCCTAAATTTAAATAATGTTCCCTTTTTTGCCTTTCCTCTTGTCTTAATGGATGATCTCTTGTTTATATGCTCGGATTTTCAAGTAAATAGTTTCTCAGAGAGCTTTTTATATTGACCTTGAATATATTTGCAAATGGTAATCATATCACCCCTAATGTCTCATGTCTAATAGATAAACCTCATACACCACTTTCCATCCATTCACTCATTTTATTCAAATAAGAGTAAAACATTCTGCTATGTATGTATTTCCTTGCACAGTTTAGTGTCATCAGCAAAGATTTAGACATCTACTTTCAATACCCACATCAAGCTCATTAATAATAAAATTAGAAAGCACTCCACTTGCGATTTTAGACCAAGTTTAAAAAGTTATGTTTACAACAACTATCTTCATTCTATAATTTAACCAATTCTTTATCCATGCACAGATACCCTCCAAGAAAAAAATCTTTTTATTTATGCAGTAACCTGTTGTGGGGCACAATATGAAAAGCTTTTTTTCAAAATCCAAATATACTACATCAACAGCAATACCATTGTCCAAGTAACTACTTATCCTTATTAGAATGCAAGTAAATTTGTTTACAAGTAGTATGTCCACAGATGGACAATAAAAGTAAAGTAAATTTGTTTTACATGATCTTTCCTTCATAAAACAATGCAGACGCCTATTAATAATAATGTTGTTGGTCGTCACATAGACCCAAATACTATCAGTTAGCAATCCTTCTAATATTTTACCCTCTATGGAAGTCATCTGCTTTCCCCCAAGTCACGGGGCACTATGCTTGATTTAAGTGAATCAATAAATTTCCTTGCTATTGCTGAACTAAGCTCCTTAATTACCCCTGGTTTTAAGTTATCCGGTCCAGGTGCTTTATTCACCTTAACATTTCCCAGTCTCTTTAGGATGTTGTGTTTTCAGACTCCCCAATATTAGTTGACTTGTAGTAAAAGGTCTTCCAACAACCATGAGAACTTAAAGAGGCTTCAACAGTGATGGGAACCTTGGCTACTATACAATGTAGGTTTCTGAACTTATGTATGTGACTACAGTATTTCCATACTTGTATATGTTTTGATATCCCTATATGGGAATATGTCTGCAAACCTCTACTCCCCACCCCCTTTTGCCTTCTGACCCTTCCACCTCTACACAAACACACCTTCTTTATTCAAATTAATACATTTGTGTTGAAAAAAGCCCTCTTCATAAATTGAATGTAGATCTAAATTTCTCCACTATGATGCAATAGTTTTTTTCTCTTGAAAAGCTCCAGTTCTTCGTAGTACATCAGCCTCCATGTTGGAATCTGAACCTTAAACCTTGAGCCCGGAGTGGTGTGCAACCCATTCCAAGGCAATACATTGCACACCAATCTGGTCCTTGATTTGTTAAATACACCGGTATGTAGCAACCCCAAATTTTTCTCCTACTATAAGAACCCAGAATCTTACATTTGAAGCCAAAAATCAACCCCATACTGAGGCCCAGAAGGTCACATTTTTTGTGAGTAAATTTTTGCAACTCTTTTCACAGCCATTATTTAACCCTTTCAGTGGCATAAGGATGTATAATGCATGGAAACCATTCTGAATTCAAAGTATTAAATAGTAACTGGCAGGAAAAATTGAGGGGGATGTATGAATAAGCCAGCACTGTGCATGAGCTATATACACACACACATATAGAATCACTAGTACATTCTGGTGCACAACTCTATACCACCCCTATAGTTGGCATAATGATATGGAAGAACCTAGTGCTGATTTTCTCTAATCTTGTTAGTACTTAGAATGGGACAGTGAACATGCTTTTCCACACCACATATCTGTAGGATCGAGAGACCGTTTCAACATGCAACTAGCTTTCTTTGCAGATGATAGGCTGAAACAGATTTGTATAGTCCCCTTAGCTCCTATGGGATCTCCTCTGTAGCTCCTAACAACTTTTATAGGTCATAAAACTAACTTCATGGTGAGTCTTGAAGCCTCAAGCTTCACTTGCAGAGGCTGCATGCAGATTCTCATTTAGACACACTACACCAATTATAGGCGTTGTAGGAAACACACCTGATGTAATGAAAACATGAAACTACAGCATCACATTCACTTGCTTTAGCTCCAGTCTCCGAAACAGCTGCTAGAGGTCAGTTTTCTGATCCATAAAGCCACGGAGGTGCAGCTGAATGAAGCCACTGGCTAATTGCTATGACTGCTCCCAGAGGAGTAGACAGCATAAGGGCAAAACTAAATGATAATTTTTGGATAGGAGAAGCCCTAGTTGGGAAATACTTGTACATTGAGGGCTGTAAGTTTAAGTCTACTCCCAGAGGCTAAAGTAACAACAATTAATGAGTTAAAGAATGAGCCTTAAGATATTTTTTCCTATTAGTTGCCATTTAAGTCTAACCGCCCCCCTTAAAGGGATAGCAATGTGTGATTTTTTTTTAATGCATGTTTAAGTATTAAATAACTAGTTGAAGAGCCCGTTACACGGGCCACAGTGCCACTGCCAGCCGGTCGCGGGGCAGTCAAGTGCAGTACAGACTGCCAGCGCTCTGTATCAGCCGCGGCAAGGGCAGTCTCTACTGCGCAGGACTGCGTCGTTACACACATTTTAGTGAATTATTATATAGGAGGGTGTGACTGTCAGTTACACAGTTTAATACAGACCACGTTTTTAAGATATCCAGTGTGTAATCCTTCCTCCCTCTCACTTCCCTGACGTCAGCCCTTTATGCAGTGAACAGACGACACAATGGATTGGATGTCAGAGCTTGTTTGCCATGGCAAACCAGTGCTGCACTTATACAGACATTTGAGCCCATGAAAACTGTTTCAACTAGTCCTGAGACACATTTAAAAAGCTTACATGGAGGCAAATGTGTCTCTCTCGCTGTGTGAGCCCTTGGCCAAGGTGTCATGGCAGCCAAGCTCTGTTACTGAGTTGATTGACTTAGTCTCTTCACTGCAAAAATGTCTGACATCAGGGAGAAAGTAAGCGAGGGAATTAAAAAGAGGGTGTATGTAAAATACTCAGCTGTTAAAGAGTGTTCAGCCACTCTCAATAAAATAATATTGAAGCATTACTGGTGAAGCGCAGCTAAGTTTATCAGTGGCTTAGCAATTCTGATTATCACCAACATTGCTTTGTCAGGAAGGTACTTAAATTCAGGCCCATAAGATACCCTGTGGGCACCCATGAGCTTAGGAAATCCATGTGTAAAGTGAACAGAGTCAATACATTATGTTATTTGAGGCTTAATTTGCATATCATTGGGCAGAGTCTCAGACTGCTGTGTTATTCTGTAAGAAAGCAATTTATTTGTTTTTATTTCTTTTGTGAGACATTTAAATGCACTTATAACTTTGTTACAAATGTTGTAGAGTAAAATAAAGAGATCCCTTAAAGACACATCTGTATCTCTGTATCAAGCTGGTAAGCTGGAAAAAAAATGTTCTCTCCAGCTAAATGGAAACTGTCACTTTAAAATGCACTTTTTCATGTTTTGTAACCTGTCCTAAGAAATCCTAAAACATATTTGAATACGGCTAATGAGTTTCTTTATTGTAAATAAGCATATATATTTTTTATTTGACTTTCACCAAACTCATTTTTGCAATTAATTAAAAGCATCATTTACATCTATGGGACGTGTTATTTATCCATTGTGGTGCAATTCGTTTGCTCCATAATTCCTCCAGTACTTTTTATTACATTCGCCTCATAGGGCCGTATGTTCAAAAGGAAACTGGCAGGGCAGGGCAAACCATTTGCAATACAGGCGATAACTAAAAATTCTCATAGATTTAAATGGGGATTTTAACCCCTTGTATGCTAGAGAGGTCTCCAACACATTGTAGCATAGTAACATAGTAAATTAGGTTGAATAAAGACATACCTCCCAACATTGTATTTTAAGGGGTGTTGCTGGGGGCGTGGCTGGTGGGTGGGCACTACCAAGAATTTTTAGGCTATTTCATGACCTATTGACTCCTCCTTGTGTAACCTAATAAATGATTTATAACAAGAACAAAGTATTTTATTTACACAGACTAATTTATAAACACTGATACTGACATTTAAAGAAACAATAATGTGAGTTTTATTGCTGTAGAGCAGTATGATACACTTATATATACACCTCACCAGTCTGATCTCCTAAAAAGAGGGACATCAGGGTGGGAAAGAGGGACAGAGGGATTTGGGCCTAAAAGAGGGACTGTCTTTCCTAAAGAGGGACACTTGGGAGGTATGTAAAGACACAAGTCCTTCAAGTTCAACATTTGCCTCATACCCTAGTGACATATGAACTGTATAGCAATCCTGCTACCTAATACGTTAGTCATTTATCAGACCTTCCTGATTTACCTTCTAATATACAATATAAACCTGTGTGTTCCCTTTTGAAAGAAATATATCTGATCTTCTTTTAAATGTATCCATTGTATCTGCCATAACTACCTCCTTGGGCAAGGAATTCCACAATTTAACAGACCTTACTGTAAAAAAACCCTTCCTCTGCTGAAGTCTAAACCTCCTTTCCTCTAATCTCAAGTGGTGTGCCCTGGTCACCTGATCAGGCCTTGGAATGAATAGCTCACCTCAGAGATCCTTGTATCCTTGTGAAGCAATGCGTTGGAGACATCTATAGCATTCAAGGGGTTAAAATCCCCATTTAAATCAATTGGAATTTTTGAAATGTTTCCTTCTCCCAGAAGTGCAAATGATTTGCTCTAGAACCCCTCCCCTTTTCTTTTGAACATATGGCCCTAACAGGGTGAAATGTTCAAAAGGTTTAGACTGTAAGCTCCTTGGGGCAGGGACCTCTCTCCCATTGTTTCTATGAATGTCGCACTTATTTCATCCCCTCTTATTTATTGTAACACATGTCTATTGTAAGGCGCTGCGTACACTGTGTGGCGCCATATAAATAAAGATACATACATACATACAAAAGGTTGTGGTAACTGAAATTGTCTGTAATTAGACTGATAAAGTTGTTATGCAATAGCCAGTCAGTTCTCAGCCAGTCATATTTTGCATCCCATTCCACCATCTCTGTCAAAGGGAAAAAGCAGACATAAAACTGTGCATGGCTTAATCTACAGTCATATTGTAAGGTATTTTAAAAAAAAAAATCTTCTTTTAGACATCACTTTTTGTCTGATTTCCCTCTGTATTTCCACAAAATAAAAATGGTCTAAACTTGTACAAGGCAAATTAAATTACAATTAGATGATAGGAGTGAGAATCTGATGTCAACTGGTAAAAAGTGTCTTTATTTCTTTGAAAATATGTTGTGTTAAATGCAAATTAAAATCAACATTTTAAGGACAATATTCATCTAGTTCATTTCGCTGTCATTTCTAATTATTTATGACACATCTTCAAACATGTAATTTACTTCTGAAGATACTATCCTTCTTTTACCACCAATTTACGATTAGACAATGTTTTCATTATGACAACTTTTTGAACATTGCACCCATAGAATATTTAGGCTTGCACTAGCATAATAACTGCTGAAACATCAGAGATGCAAAGTGAGGCTGCAGTATACAACAAATGCAAGTAGGTATTGCACTAACAGACAGAAGACATAAATTAGAATGTGCTGGAGACCTTACTAGCAACCAAAGGATTAAAATAAACTAGTGAAAAGTATGGCAAATACAGCATATCTTAACAAAAGAAAAGAAACACAATGTGGCAACATTAGCACCAGTAACCCCCACGGACCTCCCCATAGCATTTGCATGGAAATGACATACAAAAATGCCATTCCTACTATGCCTTGATGAATACATTGGTCTAAGCAAGGTGTAGAGGAAAGGCCCACCATGACATGCCCACAAGCAGACTCCTTGTCCTCCCTGTAGCGCAAGAGACTGTAAGGGCAGGATCTGGTTTGTAAGCAGCAGCTTAGGAAAAGGCTTTTAGGCATGCAAACTGACAGAATGTCGATTTCAGCACCTGTTATTGCTCAGAATTATTACTTAGAATTGGTGTGATACTTTTGCCCTATTGTACACATGTAGATTAGTGCCAAATTCAGAATCTTAGAATCCCGTGTTATGTTCACATATGTCTCTTGAATGGTGCTGCAATGTAGCCTCATAAAGTTGCCCCTTTACTTATTTGCTTTGTCCCTTAGTTCTCTTGGCAATCTCATCTTGAGCATGGTGTGTTGCAACAATTCAGCTGTACTTGTGGACACTCTGCCGAATAGGCTGCTATGCATATCTTCACTGCTGCAACTTCCTTACCTCCTGTGTAAACAGATGAGAATTGCCACATACTGCAGCTGCCTTCAACAGGCTGCATTCATTCCAGGCAAAACTTGAACATGTTAAAAGCCTAATTTGGGGGTGGGAGGGGCCAGCAGTTGAATTTTTAGGAAATTAACAAAGTGTTAGAAAAACTACTCTAATGTTGCCTAAAAATAAAAAATAAAAATATAAAAAAAAAAAATCTGAAAGTATAATGCTAGACTGCTGAAAGAAATTCTTCTTGTTGAGAAAGTCGTATTGTTGCAGTTTGTTTAATAAGTAACATATTAAAAACCTCAGTAGTCATTCAAAAATGACAACTGAGCATTCAAATGGTTAAATGAGAGATTCAGTAGTTAATGGAGTCCTCGGAGTGTGAATGTGTACAGTAGCTGAATTCAGGATACTGTGCAAATGAAGATGGCTTAGCATTGCAAACTGAGAAAGAAAATTGTTTTTAATTAGCACCTTCCTAAGAACTGCTGATTAATACTGTTTGGTTTGGTGAAAAGCTTTCAGCTGAGTAATTTGTTCAGCCATTACAACATTTTGTTAGACCAGGACTCCTGTTGTTAAACACAAACAGCAGATGATAATGGTGGAAGATGAGTTTGTCATGCAACAATTTGGCTTATTAAGAAAAAGAAAAAAAAACTAAAATAAAACCCAGTACAGTAGACAAGAGCAGAAATCACATATTTAGAATCCTTCTAAAATTGCTGTGTTCCACGCTAGTGTTTTGGTTTTTTTAAAGCAGAATGTAAATTGCATTTGTGTACAATTTGAAGGCATTGTCAGAAAGCAGAGTTTTCTATTCAACAATGGTGCACATCTTACAGCTCTGATGTAGGTCTCATGGCTTCAAAATCTATCATTTTACAGCAATTTGCTCATGTGCATTTTCTTCATTCTCCAAATACAATTGCAGAAATGTCTCTTGCCGTGCCTAAAACTAGAGATGTGCTTTTTTTTCTGAGTGCTTTTTGGTTTTACCTGTTAAACAAACAGCCTTTTGTGTATTAAATGAAGTTGCTATGGTGTCAGAGCGAGCTTTGTGAAATCCTTGAGATTTGGCATGTCTAACACTGTTAATGCAGACATTTGGCATTGCACAAATGTACAAAGCATTATGAGTACTGACAAATTAGCGTATTAAATGATTGCAATAACCAAGGTGTGCTAGCACTACAAATTATTGCTGCACCATAACAGGAGGACAAGGGATTTTCTGCAGACAGGCCTGTGGGTAATAACAAGGGTTGAGACTCACGGCAGTGCCAAATAAGCTTCAGACAGCATAATAGTCTGCAAAGAAAAGCCACAGAGCACTAATGTGAAAGAGGAGCTATCCACCACATGCAGCAAAAATCACCAAAGGTCATTTTATGGTAGCAATTGTGACATAAAATTGGTGGTCATGCTACATGTCTAATACTCAGCACAGCTTTATAAATGATGGGCCCCTAGCGATGGCTGTCATTAAGTGCTTTCATCATAATAAACTTTAAACTGTTGGCTTTATGAATTGCCAGCCAGCTTCAGCTGTTCGCTGCATAACGCTTGCAGTGCTTTAAGTGTGACAAGGCCTATTAGGAATTGCAACCATGTTTCAAGCGTACTTGGCTTTCCCACTCCTGGGGTGATTGCTGCCTATTAAACGGCATCTGGGAAGATTTTCCTCCAGCAATCTCTGATCAAGAGCTTTTTTGGGCTTTGACCTGCATTTCCTTCAAGACTTTTTCTAAGGAGTTTTATAAGAGCAAGACTCCAGAGAATTTATAGCCACTTCTGATTAATACCTTTTCAATTTTTTTTGTAGCAACTCTCCCACTGCTACACAGAGGAAAAAAAGCTTACATTGTTTTTCAGGTGCTTGTGTGTCCTTTTCTCTGAAGAAAATCTGAATGCTTCAACTGTAATTGATTGGTAAAACAGTAGTTAAAGTTATTTAAATATTTTAATATAAAATAATAAATTACAAAAGCTGTCTAACCCTGTAAAGCAATGCATTCCGTGCCCCTCTGGCACTTAAAGGGTTAATACATTGAGGACAAGAGGGCTGTGCAACTCTTTGTGAAGGAAAGCATTACACACGTCTCTTGTCCCCAGGAGGTTAACATTTGCCTTGCTGAGGGGTATCCACCGCATTGCAAAGCAATGGATGTACCTCTGGCATTCAAAGGGTTAACCTTTGTGGATGCCCATATAAGCATTTAACCCCTTAAGTGCCAGAGTGGTGCCCAACGCATTGCGTTGCAATGCTTTGCGTACCACTCTGGCACTCGAAGGGTTAAGGGTATAGGAAAAAGTTAAATGACTAATTACTAAATCAAGGCAAATGGATCATGGCTCCCAGTATAACTTGTTGGCTGTGATCATTGATGAACATTTAAGGAATATATTAGTGACAAGCAGATTTTCCTGTCTTTCCTGTAAGCTTAGGTCAGGCAGGGAACTATGTTATGAAACGAACATTTATAGGACATTCTGTCCATGATAAAAAACATTCCCCTATGCACTTTACATATATTTGCACTCACTGTAATAGCTAGGGTAAACCAGGACCTGATGTAAGACATTTTACAGATTTGTGTTGGACATTCTTATCCTTGACAAGGAACCAAAATATGCCAGGACCAACATGGTTAATTATACCATAAGACTCCTGTAATGTAAAATCATTCATCAGCTTTATTGTAGAAAAATTTCAATAACAATACCTTACATCATAACAACCCATGTAGAGAGCTAGGAGAGTTCTGTACGGATATCAGTCAGCTCTTGTGGACCTCCAATTCTGATAACATCCTTATCCTTGCTCATTCTTATATGCGTTACTCCGATCTCATTGATAACCTATTTAAATGGCCAATATGCAGGAAAATGAAAATATTTTATTGTGTATAGTCATTTTCCTTTAGTAAATGAACCTCATTAGGGTGAAATACAGCAAAGTCGGCAAAGAGTGGTATATATGCAATAAGCTATTATTTCCCACAATCACTGACAAATATTTCTGGGTATTTTTCACTGACTGGATATATTGCCCTGCCTTGCATACGTGAGGCAGGGAAATATGAGAAAATTGTGGTATAAATGCATTACTATGTGGCATGCACATATGCTGAATGTATTCACCCTACAGAGTTCTATGGGATTCGTCAGTCTGAACCTGGAGGATGGAATTGTAGGATTTACCTGGAACTTGTTCATGGATGAATGAGAAAATGCCAGGTATTGACCAGAATGGATAATATATAAGGAAACCAGAGTATTTATTTGCACATTCACAGTTCTGATGAATAGTGGCCTAAAGGTACAAATCAATAAACTAAAGAGGAGCAATTCCATAGCAAACCAACTGTACTATAGATGACAAATAAAAATTCCCCAAATCCCCATTGATTTAAATAGGGCTTTAAAGGGATAGTAATGTTTCAAAATAAAAGCAGCTCCAATTTATCTTCATAGTATCTGAGCCATGGAGAGTACTAGTTCAATGCTGCCTGAACTGTAGTTCAAGAGTAATTGAATGATAAAATATCCCCCTCCAGCCTCTTTTACTGATGTAACAATGCTCACCTCAGAGCAGCAAGACTGTCCGGATGGATCGCAGAGGAGGGACAATTGTCAGTCAGCATGAGGAAAAACCTGTAAAACCTGCCAAGGGGGGGGGGGGGGGTCAGGGTTTTCCTTATGATCACAGTAAGAAGATTATCCCTTGATGTGACCTGTCTGGTCCCAGGACCAAATTACATCTGAGGGGAGGTGGCTTACACTAGGTAAAAGGGGAAGGAGGGGGATACTTTATCATTCAATTACTCTTGAAAAACAACTCTGACAGTATTGAAATAACACTCTCTATGGCCCAAATACTATGAAGGTTAATTGGAGTTTATTTTCTTTTGAAACATTACTATCCCTTTAAGTCAGTGACTTGGTGGCACTTGGTGCAACAGCCATCTACTTAGGGTACCCTATCTTTTCTATAAAGATTTTGATAAAATATGAGTACGGCGTTTCAGTTGTATATTTCTGGAACTGTTTCTACACCATATGTTTTTTCTTTTACTCTGATTTTGAGACCTAAAGAGAACTGCATATTTATGCATCTGTATCCTCCATTACTTGCTGATCAAATGACCTATACAATGTTAGGTGTGCCCTGAATCTTCCAGACTGCAAGTTAGCGGTGCCTTGACCAAAAAAAGGTTGAGAACCACTGCCTCAAATGTTAGAGAGGTTTTCAGCACATTGCAAAGCATTCAAGGGCTTAAAAGCCCCATTTAAATCAATGAGAATTTTCATTATTCCCCTGTAGTGCAGTTCATTTCCTTTAGAATTGCACCTAATTAGCACTTAATTGCTCCTGAAGTGTATAAGATGTATTTCCAGGCAATACTCTGTTCTGGCACTCAAAGGTTTAACTCTTTGAGTGCCAGAGGGGGGGGTATAAAATAATAATCCTTTATTTATATAGCGCACACAGATTCCGCAGTGCTTTACACTCATATTGGTGCATTACAAAGCAACATGTACCGTACCTCTCTGGAACTCAAAGGGTTAATTACAATTAATTCTACTAACCTCTGCATGAAAAACATTTTTAGTAAGGCAAAGTAGTATCTATCCTATATAATCTAATCTGTTCTATCCATATATTTGTATGTGTGTGCTTTCCTGGAAAGGATTAACACTTTTAGAAACTAAAGTACACAAAAGTGCAGGGAAAAGCCTCTTTATATACAATGTATGGAGGACGCAGGTGCTCTTCATGGGGTAAAAAGCAATAAATGTGAACAAGATCTACCTAATGCTGTTATTAACATCTCGTTTAAGCCAGGTAATGTCACATAAGAGGTTTAAATAAATGTCTCGGCCATGGACAATTACACAAGTAAATTGCAAAACCTTTGCAAGATTAGAATTTGTATTTAGTGAAAGCACCTAGGGGTTTGGGTGTGGGGAAGGAGTTTTTTTAATAGTGGGAGAGCCTCCTGCGGAGAACAGTAGCAAACCCTCACTTACATGAAATGAAGGGACACAGCACGCAATTGAAACAACTTCACATTTCATTCAAGGCGAAAAGGAGAGTTTATTTGGTTATTTAAATGGTTGCTGCTATCTTGTCTGTTGTTTTCAGACAAAAAATTATTTGTCTCATAATTACCTTCTCTGATGTTAGAGATGTCTCCAAGACATTACGAAGCATCCATGTGGGTTAGTAAAATGGGTGCAGGCTTTTCAACCCCTCCAGCTTCAGGGATGCATCAAACCCAACTAAAAGCGTTATTTTTTTGTATGTTTGTTTTTTAACATTTTCAAATCCAGCACTAATCATTTAACTGACAGATGAAGGGTTAACCCCACTGGCACTCAAAGGGTTAAAATGTCAGAAAGTAAAGGAACACAGGCACCTAAAACGAAAATGAGGTTATAGACGTTTAAATAGCATTTATTCCAAGCTAGAATCTGTGAAAATACTGAGACAATGGAGCAGTTCTGGATTAAATCAAATGAACCATAGGATGCAAAAACAATCACATTTCCCATTCGTTAAATGGGGCTTATAATTACTGAAATGCAGGACAGGTCTAAATGCATTGTATAGCATTAACAGAGAGGAACAAGCACCCTTTTTAAATCAAAGTAAATTTGGAAAAATGTTATATTCGGATTCTGATTCTAGGGCAGCATGCACAAAACATTTGCAATCTCTGTGTAGGATGCTAGGAAACGATTGTCATTTTTTCCAGTGGATTGCTATTGTTTCCTCTTTAGAGACTGTGGGGGCAAAAAAAAATCCTTGATGCAAAAAAGTGTGAGATTTCATGAGTGCCAGAGGGATACCCAACGCATTGCTTCATAAGGGTTCGGAAAGGTGCAACTTTTTACCTTAAATAGCCATTGTATTCTAAATAAATCTAATTTAAGCTTCACAATAATAATAATAATAATAATAAAACACATTAAAACAACCCAAAAAAACAACCCAAAAAACAAAGTGGCACTCAAAGGCTTAAAACATAAACTACAGGATAATTAATAAAAAGGAAAAACTGATGGCCAAGACCTATAACAATACAAAAAAAAAAGCTGAAAGGAATAGAGTAAGAATGACGAGTAAGAAGACATACCCAGTTTTGGTGTCGGACTAATATACCTTTTACTAATAAAATATAACCCTTTGAGTGCTAGTGCAATGTGTTGGATACCTCTCTGGAACTCCGAGGGTTAACAAGGGACGGAAACTATACTTATCAGACTATGCAACATTTGTATGATATCTGAACCATCCAACATGTACTCTCCCTAAATTTTACCTTATGTACCCCTCTCTCTCATCTTCATTCTGTCATGAATACTGTCTTTAAGAAGATAACAATATATAATCTAAAGCATTTGAAATGATTCTTCTGTAGGTGTACATTATATATTACACTCCTATGTACACAAACAAGGCAGATTTATAAAACATGATTCTCATTTGCACTCTTGCAGTGGCCAGTACTTGTGCGTGCTAATGGGCATTCAGTGAATGCTTCTTGCATGGGTCTTGATAGGCGTTCTCAGAAGTGATCAGGGGAGGGTTGGCCTGGGGGGCAAGGGGGCAATTGCCCCCTTGACTGATCATATGTCTTGGCTGGTGGGCCACTACCTCATTCAATCTCCTGATTGCTGCTGAAAATGGAGCTACACAAGTGATTCCACAGAGCTGCAATCCAAATGGATCTATGACAGTAGCATAACCCATTTCCTTAGTAAGCTCTGTGTTACCACTAGTGTAGCTTTACCTAAATCGCAAGCTCTGTGGTATTACTAGTGTAGCTTTAATTAAATTGTAAGCTCTGTGGTATTACTAGCGTAGCTCTATTTCTTTTGTAAACGACGTGGTACCACTTGCTTCACAACATTAATGCCAATTTTAAAATGAACAAAAAGGGGGTAGGATAGGACAGTGGGCTGGAACAATAATATAAATTGTCCACTTTATTGTATTTTCCCCCCAGGCCACAAGTTGCCAGTCCACCCTGGAAGTGATAGTGCAGTAAATGGCCTCAGATAAATGAATACCCTTTTGGAATACGAGAGCAGTAGGCACTAATTTCAGTCAACTAAGTACCTTAGTGCTTATCTCTCATTAGCTCTTATCTCTCATGACAGACTACATATGTATAAAAAACATGTTAAAGATTATACTGTGTTTTAATGATCTAACATAAAATAAATATTTTTATAGATGCTACTTGTAATTACATGATATTCAAAGGTATATTAAAACATAGATTTTCATGTGTTCGTGTTCATTTAGTACTCATCCTGTGTCCAGAAATCTGTTATATTGAGCTTATTCACATGGTGATATTAGCACTGTATTGTGTCCACGAGATGTCCCCCATGCAAAAAATAACTTGGATGTTACAGATGACTGCCTGTTGTGGCTGGTAAACCATATTCACAAGCAAAATTTCCTCTCCCGCCCCTTTTACCTAGTGTAAGCCATCTCTTCTCAAATGTGGAATGCAGTCCATAGACCAGACAGATAACAGCAGGGGACAATCTTCTTCCTAGGAGAACAATGAAAACCCTGCCCCCCTTGACAAGTTTTTCAGGTTTTTCCCTTACTTTTCCCTTATCTTAATTGAAGATTGTCCCTCTCTGCAGTCTACCTGGGCACCTCCCTTCTGATCTGGCTGAACGGTGTTACATCAGTAAAAGGGGCGGGAGGGGGATACTTTGTCATTGAATTACTCATGAACTACAACTCTGACAGAATTGAAATAACACTCTCCAAAGTCCAAATACTATGATGATTAATTAGAGCTGCTTTTATTATGAAACATTACTATCCCTTTAATAGGAAACTGATCAAAAATCCATCAGATCCAAAGAAATTGAAACTCCTAGGGAGCCCAATGATGATGAACTACACAAATATCTAAAATAAATAAAAAATAAATAAATAAATAAATAAATAAATAATTGGGTGTGCTATGTGAAACTAAGTGTTGAAATCATGTAATGTATGCATGAAGAAACTAAGATCTAATGATATACATATAAGTATATCATCATATTCCAAAAAGAGTGACTTAGATAATATAAGCTCATGAATTTATAACTATCTGTGAATGGCGTACCAAGTATGCAACAAAAAATATATATGTAGCCATGTCCCATTTACATGTGATACCCCCTGTCTACAATCTATGTGTGTGACTCTAATGTCACCTAATATGTGTCTGATTTGACTATGTATAATACCATATATAGTGATGGACTGATTGTGTGACAAACTATAAACAAATAATGAATCATGTGATAACTGATATGGAAAGAAGAAAAAAAAATAATCTATATCTAAAGTATATTATATTACTAAGTCATCTCAATAGACTCATTGAGTCCCCTCGGATACATAGTGTCCAATCTATAGATCCAATAGTATTCTCTCTTAATCAATCTCTGTGATCTCAAACTAGATGGACCTACTCATTTTATAGGTGTTACCTTGAGACAATCAGGATTTTTTCCATGTTTCTCAAGATAATGACATGAGGCTCCATGTAGGGGAAAACCTTTTAAAATATAACGCCTATGTTTTCCAACCCTTGTCCTTAGGCACTGAGTGGTCTGACCCATATATTGTAGCCCACAAGAGCAGGACAACATCTATACCACAAAACGGATCACACATGTCATATAATGTTTAATATCAAAACATTCTCCAGTGACTTTTGAGAAGAAATGGAGACTCTTGTTGGTAATATGGGCACAAGTGAGGCATCTATTGGATAGACACTTAAAGGGATAGTAATACTTAGTTTTAACTTTATTTTATTTTGTAGGCATTAAAAAAACATGAAGAATGATATAAGTCTTATCTCTCAAACCTTTATGGTTTATGAGATATTCACAAGCAAAGTTTCCCCCTCCCGTCCCTTTTATCTACTGTAAACAATCTCTTCTCAGATGTGGAATGCAGTCCATAGACTGGACAGATAACAGAAGGGGACACTCTTATTCCTATGAAAACAATGAAATCCCTGCCCCCCTTGACAAGCTTTTCAGGTTTTTCCCTTATCTTAATTGAAGATTGTCCCTCTCTGCAGTCTACCTGAGCACCTCCCTTCTGCTCAAGCTGAACAGCGTGACATCAGTAAAAGGGGAGGGAGGGGGACACTTTGTCATTGAATTACTCTTATACTACAATTCTGACAGAACTGAAATAACACTCTCCAAAGTCCAAATACTATGATGATTAATTAGAGCTGTTTTTATTATGAAACATTACTATCCCTTTAAAGGACCCTTTGTTCCCAATCAAACATGTGCCTAATATATCACTCCACTTCTCTCTCTGTTTGTTATCCACTGAAGATATTTTTCTTCCTTTATCCCTAAACTTGCTTGGAGCTAGTATGTTCTTCAAAGATTTGCTCTTTCTAAATACAACCTTTGAATGATTTGGAATATTTAACTTCAATAGATTATCATTGGTCAAAATACTCCAATGTTTATGCATTATCTGTTTGATTTTCTTACCCTGAGAATTATAATTTCTTACAAAACTCGGAATTTTCTCCTCTCTGTTTTTCTCAGGGATAACTTTTTCGCCAGAATTAGTTCTTATGGTGTTCCTCTTGAAAGATCTTGCTTTCTCAAAAGAGTCTCTTACTAAACTGTAAGGATATGACCTTGCTTTACATCTTTCTTTCAACACTTTAGCTTGTTCATCAAAATCTTGTAATTCTGTACAATTTCTTTTTATACGCCTAAATTGGCCATACGGTATATTTCTACGACAGGGACCATAATGACAACTGTTAAATTCTAAATATCTACTTGAATCAACCTGTTTGAAAGAAGTACGTCTTCACAATCTTCCCTGGATCTCCTTGTAATTTCAAGTCCAGAAACTGAATTTTATGGGATGAAACACTACTGGTGAACTTGATTCCCCACGGGTTGCCATTCATGTAATTCACAAATTCCCCAATAGAGTACAATCCACCATTCCACACTATCAATATATCGTCAATATAACAACGGTAGAGCACTAAGTTAGCGCCAAAAGGGCCACCTCCATAGATCTTAAAATGTTCTAGGTAGCCCATAAACAAATTTGCATAACTTGGCATGAACTTGGTGCCCATAGCTATCCCCTTGACTTGCAAATACACTTGATTATTTAATTAAAAAAAATTGTGAGTTAGCACAAAATTGATAGCCTGGAGAATGAACTCAATTTGGGGAACAAGCATCAACAGATCCTCCATGAGGAAGAATCTGGCAGCTTACAGACCTCCCCCATGTGGAATATTCGAATACAAACCTGTGATGTCCAGAGTCAACCATCAGTATTCTGCCTCCAATTTAAAGTTATTAAAATATTCAGAACATCAGCTGTATCTTTCAGGTATGATTTCAAACCCAATACCCTCCGTTGGAGATGGAAGTCCACGTAGGAGGACAGACAAGAAGTAAGGGAATCAATCCCTGAAACCATGGGCCTGCCCAGGGGGATCAGAGAGGGACTTATGGATCTTCAGCAAATGATAATACACAGACATCCGAGGATGTGGTATAAAAATAAATTCCCTCTCTGATGACGTGAGCAGGCCCTTCTGGCATGCCCTCCGAAGTAGACTATCCAGCTCCATTTGAAATGCAACAGTATTATCATTGTTGAGAGTTATGTAATAAGATGTATCTGACAGTATTCTATTCGCTTCCTTCAAATAACTTGTCAAATCTTGTATTACCACCCCCCTCCCTTATCTGCCAGTTTTATAATGAGTCTTCATTTCTTCTCAAAAGTCACTGGAGAAAGTTTTGATATTAAACATCATATGACATGTGCGACCCGTTTTGTTGTATATATGTTGTCCTGCTCCCGTGGGCTACAATATGTGGGTCGGACCACTTAGTGCCTAAGGACAAGGGTTAGACAGCATAGGCGTAATATTTTAAAAGGTTTTCCCCTACATGGAGTCTCACGTCATTATCTTAAGAAACTTGGAAAAAATCCTGATTGTCTCAAGGTAACACCTATAGAATGAGTAAGTCCATCTAGTTTGAGATTACAGAGACTGATTAAAAGATAATCCTATTGGATCTATAGATTGGACACTATGTATCTAAGGAGACTCAATGAGTCTATTGAGATGACATGGTAATATAATATACTTTAAATATAGATTAATTTTTTTTTTCTTCTTTCAATATCAGTTACCACATGATTCATTATTTGTTTGTAGGTTGTCACACAATTTATCAGTCCATCACTATATATGGTATTATACATAGTCAAATCAGACACATATTAGGTGGCATTAGAGTCACACACATAGATTGTAGACGGGGGGTATCACATGTAAATGGGAAATGGTTACATATATTTTTTTTTTTTGCTGCATACTTGGTACGCCATTCACAGATAATTATAAATTTATGAGCTTATATTATCTAAGTCACTCTTTTTGGAATATGATGATATACTTATATGTATATCGTTAGATCTTAGTTTCTTCGCTCATACATTACATGATTTCAACACTTAGTTTCACATAGCACACCCAATAATATGTTTCAAACAAATTGTGATATTCAAGTATTCAGATGGAGAGCAGGAGGTTGGTTAGTTTAATATATGACAAATCTTCCTTTAAGATACTTGGCAATTGCAACATGCACTTTGGATTTGATAAGTGGGTTAATGTCTTTATTGATAACTGATTTCAGCAAATAAAGATGAATTACCCCGGTTGATATATTTGAAGGGAGGTATAATGAATTCCGAAGTATAAATTGTAAGTTTTGTTTACATTTAAAATGGACGCCATGGGCATACTGAGGATCATGGGAATGGAGGTACGAGAAGCTCATAGACAGACAGCAGAATGGGAAGCATATAGATATTATCTCAAGCGAAACTGTGTTCTCTGAGGGGAGATCGGATCGGGTGTGAGTTTTGTACATATGTATACACTTGTATGTGTATGTTTTTTACGCCGATCCGTTGTATCTCAAATGAGAAATAGTGTTAAGAGGATTATAGATTCTTAGAAATGTATTATATGGGTAGTTAAGTTAGGAATATTTGAAATAAGGAACTGTGAGTATGGATAATATGTTAAGAAATATTCAAATTTCCAACAAAAAGCTATATAGATCCGGCTCTTTGTGTGATATAACTCTTTGGGTGCTGGGAGGGACACGGAGCAATGCGAATTGCGGTACTCCGTACCCTTAAGACATTTAAATTAATTGTAAATAGAGTTCATTCTCTGATATGATATCATGTAGCAACAAGAGTTGATTTAATAGATGATAGATACATTATTTATATTCTTTATTATCCACATTAGTAGATATGATGTGAAGAGTTAATGATGTATAAACCAATCAATAGAGGGCAGTAGTATATAGGATCCAGGTGATGTAGGTAGGCTGTTTGTTCGAGATTTTTTAATAGGTATACTGCATTTGAAAAGTAGCTAGGGAGCTACAAAATGTTATGCAGAGCCAATGAGTTGTTTTTTAAATTGATTGTTTGTAATTTTGTTGCGGGTTTTTTATCTTGTAATTGTTAAATTGTATTTGAGTATATTACAAATCTCTTTTTCAACGCCAACTGCATCACTGTGATTTGGATCCTTCCTTTCAAAAGAAGAGTACCCGAACAGAGGCAGGTTTATATCCCTGCAAGCAAATCGATTTACTTATTGGTATAAGCCTATGAGTACAAACTTCATTTGTGAGTACCATTTTTATTTATATCTGAGAGCTACATTGGGATAACGGGCACTGTTGGGTGCACTCCTGCTCTGTTCTTTTTTCCACACATGCAAGAACATTATTTAATACAAACGTTTAAGACTGAGTGTCCGCATTTATTGTCATAAACAGAGACCCCTGTCTCCACATATACTATAAATACACAATGCATATACTTGATAGGGCAGGGTACAGGACAGTGGTTCTCAATCTTTTCTTAAGCAAGGCACCCCTAACACACAATATGAGATTTTTGGGGCACTAACTTTAACTAACTTTAAATATAAAGTTAGTTTTAGGTCCCACAAGAATAACAAAAACAAACATATTGTGTCCCAATTTCCCCCCTGGTCACTCCTGTCAAAATCTCTGCAAGGAGATGCACGGGCTATAATGAACACACACACAATATATATATATATATATATATATATACACACACAACTCTACATTCAAAATGCTATATGCACAATGCAATACGCACAAAAATCTCCCAATCTAGAGCAATGGTCAGGTGAATCGTTCCCAAAACTGTGACAAGCCACTCAATTAAAAATCACTACACCACCAAAAGTGAAAGAATATGATAAATATACCAAAAATATAATACTGAGCACTACTACAGTTATATAAAGAAAGGATATGAAAGAAATATTAAATTTCTAATAGAATAATGTTTATTAAAACGGGATATAGATATTCTTAACTAACATACATAATATCCCAAAATTCCTCATTTATGTGCGGGTAAACCAGGAGCCCCACAGCCTTATTGTGGAACAGGAATAAATCAATATCCAGTCTGAGAATGGATCCAAAGAAAAACACCTCCATAATCCACGGAGTATTATGGGCTCATCTTAGGCCAATGCTGGAACAGACGTCCCCGATCCACCCTCTTCCCTGTGGTTCCTAGTAACACAAATAGGTAAGTGACAAACCAGCCCTGCAAGGATTTTTTCCACCCTAGGCAAAACCTTATTCTGCTGTCCTGGCCCATCCCCTTGTGCCCCGCCCCTTTATATCCACCCACTTATATCCAACCTCTTTTAATGATTGTTACCTATGGCATCCTATCCATAACATGAAACATATCCATAACAACAAATCCATGGCAGTATTAACCCTTTGAGTGGCAGAGGAATATCCAACGCATTGCTTTGCAATGCTTTGGATACCTCTCTAGCACTCAAAGGGTTAACCCCCCACTGGGGCACGAACTTGCACCATTCAGTGGGACTAGGAGAAAAAAAAGAATTAAATTCCAAAGTTTGAATCCAAACTATGTTAATGACACTAAATACGGCTGCCAGCATGTCACTACTTGACTAATACTAACTTAGTGTATGGCACAGGTCAAGAAGTACCCCCATGTAAGTTCCAATGTTACTTATACTGTCAGACAACACCATGCGACAAGGTGACACACATGACATTGAGCCTCTCTCTCTCCCCTTAGTACAGCAGGTAGCAGCTGCAGAGGGGCCTGCGGGTGCAGCTCTGCTCTGATTCATGCCTCCAGGAGATGTGGCCTCTAGGCCAGAACCTACCACACCTATAGGTGGCGCCAGCCTTGCTTCCTTGTCATCTGATTACATACACAAAGCCTGCAAAGTGGCTAGAGTTGGTACCTATCCACGAAAGTGGTGATAAGAATGTGGTATCAAACTACAGACAATTGTCTTTACTCCCAACAATATGTAGGGAGTAAAATGTGTCAAAAATGCAACTATGCAGGTATTACAACTGTAAAACTCTTCCACTTGTTTCAGTCTGGCTTTCAACTAAATCACTCAACAGTTACTGCCCTCCTAAATGTATGCAATAATGCAACATATTGGTGCTATTTCCCTACATTTTACTAAGGCCCTTGAAATGGTAAACCATAATATTCTGATTAATACGTTCAAAAATGGGGTTTCCCAAGGTTCCTTTCTTTGTCCTCTTCTATTGTACCTGTTTATAAAAGATCTGACAAAAGTTTGGAAACCATCTTCTGTGCACAGGAATGCATGCAAGACAATAACCTAAAAATCCAAACACATCACCACTTGAGGCAATATTACAGGATGATTTATCTGAAGTTGACAGATGGATCACTAAAAACAAACTATTCCTCAAAGGGATAGTATACTTTGTTTTATGTTTATTTTATTTTGTAGGCATTAAAAAACATGAAGGACGATAGAGGTCTTATCTCTCAAACCTTTATGGTTTGAGAGATATTCACAAGCAAAGTTTCCCCTCCTGCCCCTTTTACCTAGTGTAAGCAACCTCTTCTCAGATGTGGAATCCAGTCCATAGACCAGACAGATAACAGAAGGGGACAATCTTCTTCCTATGAGAACAATTAAAGCCCTGCCCCCCTTGACAAATTTTTCAGGTTTTTCCATTATCTTAATTGAAGATTGTCCCTCTCTGCAGTCTACCTGGGCACCTCCCTTCTGCTCTGGCTGAGCAGTGTTACATCAGTAAAAGGGGCGGGAGGGGGATACTTTGTCATAGAATTACTCTTGAACTACAACTCTGACAGAATTGAAATAACACTCTCAAAAGTCCAAATACTATGATGATTAATTAGAGCTGCTTTTGTTATGAAACATTACTATCCCTTTAACACCAGCAAAATGGTCACACTGGTATTTGGCACAAAGCACAAATTACTTGAACTCCACAATGCCCATTTAACCATCGTAACAAAGTCTAATCATAACTTGGCACAGGTCTACTTATAAATATCTTGTCATGTGTCTAGACCTTAATCTTTCTTCATTGGGGTTCATATTTATAGACTAACGTCCAAAAGTTCTCCTAATGTAGGCATTCAAATCTGGGGATACCCTTCACCTTTCTTGCCTAGTTTACAACCACTTCTCTGTAAAGCTACCAGACTGAACAGTATGCTAACATGGTCTTCTTGTAACCGCTGCTCACCTGAAAGCAACCAACTCAGTATTACAAGCTACAGGAAAAGTGGGTCAAACTGCATTCCCTCATAGAGCTATGAAAGCCTAGAATAACCAGATTAGGTATTTGAAGACAAGATGTAACTGTCTGTAAAACTTAATGTGTTATTTTTATATATGGGGGATATAACCGATGTGAATTGCAGCAAAAAGGGATGTGGCTTACTTGTGAGTGGGGGTAGGACTTAACTGGTGCATCACAAAAGTGGGCGGAAGTGGGAGGAACTGGGTGGAAAAGGAGGAGAAGTGGGGCGAACAGGGTTGGAAGGAGCAGAAGTAGGCAGATTTTCAGTGGAAACTCCCCACATCCAGAGAATCAACCTCTGTCACTGGAGACCTGGTAGAGTTGTAATTAGAAGCCACCAGGCCCTGGTGCAGAAATTGCCATGGGCCCCCCGACCCCAATTGCCCCCAATCTCCACATTGCCCCCCAATCTCCACAATGATCCCCCATCTCCACATTGCCCCTCAATCTCCACATTGCCTTCCAATCGCCACATTGCCCCTCAATCTCCACACTACCTCCACATTGTCCCCAATCTCCTACCTCCCTGGTGGTCTGGAGGCGTGGCATGAGAGGTCTGTGCCTCTTACAGTACAGACCTATATAGAGCTGGAGCTCCTGTGCGGTTCTCAGTAATGCAGAGCGATGGGAGATGATATAATCTCCCAGCGCTCTGCATTTCTAAAGCACCGGAGAGGGAGATCAGCTGTTAGAGGTCTGTGCCGAAAAAGGCACAGACCTACTTGCTGCAGGTGCCAGGCGAGGGGGTCGCAAGGGACGGCCAGGTCCCTGGAGTGAAGGGCCCGGTCACAGGTGCGACCCCTATTGTTACGCCAGTGAGACCTGGTAATGAACTGTGCATGGCAAATCTGGAGAGTTCCCAGGTATGATTTTTATTTATCAATTGGTTTATTTTTTATTTTTGTTTCTATTTGTGTATAAATGTGTAACTTTGCATTGTAAATGCCACCCAGGGTATACTTCCTATACTAACAAATAATTGAAAGTTTTGACCCTACATTTTTCTCTCTCTTATTCTCTACAATGCAGTCTCCCACTCAGTCTCTAAGTATTTCTTTATATGCTTTCACAGAATCATTCTCAGAGTGTTCCTGCTCAAGTCTTGGCACAAATTCAGAAATTTTAATTTAAAATGGAGTTCTAACACTAACAATGTTGATATTATGCAGGAGTATATTCGTATTTCTGTGTGCATTTTTTTTACTCCTTTCTAAGAACTCATTAAGCTTGGGTTGACAGCACATAGAATACATTTTAACTTAATTGCTTTAACATGACTAATGGTGGTGGCGGCAGGTGTAGCACTTGTTGGGACTCTATGAATGCTCCAACTATCTCAGTCATTTTCCTTTGTGTTTTGCATTTACAGCAGAGAAGACATTATTATTACTGAGGAAAATGGTTTTCTATGCCCTCAAACATCTGCAACTCTACTGTTATGCCCTGCACACTTTTAGGAGTGCTGCTACAATTATTACTGTTAATTGTCACAGCTCTGACGTGTTTCCCATTCAGAGTTATACTTAGTCTTCAGGTGTGATCTCAGTTAGGAAGTGCCTAGATATGATCATGCTTTCCCTCTGCTCACATATGTTTACTGAGAAAACAGAGAAACATGTTTAGCTTTTGGATCATGAGTGAAGCATCTCAATACTATAGATTTTACAGAGTGAAGGGTTTCTGAAGGGCTACTACTACTTCTTATTCTTCTACAACCACTACTATTACTACTACTACTACTACAGTGGCCCTGCACTTCGAACAGCAGCAGAAGCCCTCATAGCTTGGGTTGTGGATGTTGACCTGTGTTGTTACAGGGGCCAGATGTTACAGCAGTACTAGCAGTAGGTGTCAGTGGCCCTGCACTTTGAACAGCAGAAGCCCTCATAGCTTGAGTTGTGGAAGTTGACCTGTGTTGCTACTTAGTCAGAAATAGTAAGTGTTAATGAGTGGGGGATGGACTTGAAAAAGTTGAAGGTGATGATGACTAAAATGATTGTGTAAAGCCGGTGCCCTGCAATTTAGCAAGAATGTATTTGTCATTGCTTTTAATGTAGACTATGTGATGAACCTGCTCAAAGCATGCTAACTTGTCACTCATAAGCTGATACATGTATGTGCTGTTATTACTGTTAGAATAATTGGACATGCTTTATTTTTATGCATTAACTAGATTAGTGGAAGTATCTCACCAATTCCTGCAAAAACACTACTAAACATCAGAATGGGCTGCTCAAAAGTAGTGATGAGCGAGCGTGCTCGGCCGATGCTCGGATCGGCTCGAGCATCGCTCTGCTCGGCACATGGCGGTACTCGTCGAGTACCGCCATGTGCTCGCCCGACATGTTCGGGTGGCGGGGATCTGTGCCGGAAGAGGCACAGATCCGAAGAAGCTCCGCTGGACCACCAGGGACTGGAGGTACGGGGGCATTGCGGAGATGAAGGGGGCATTGCGGAGATGAAGGGGGACATTGTGGAAGAGGGGCATAGACTCTATGCCCCTCTTCCACAATGTCCCCCTTCATCTCCGCTATGCCCGTCTTCCACAATGTGCCCCTTCATCTCCGCTATGCCCCTCTTCCACAATGTGCCCCTTCATCTCCGCTATGCCCCTCTTCCACAATGTCCCCCTTCATCTCCTCTATGGCATAGAGGAGATGAAGGGGGACATTGTGGAAGAGGGGCATAGCGGAGATGAAGGGGCACATTGTGGAAGAGGGGCATAGCGGAGATGAAGGGGCACATTGTGGAAGAGGGGCATAGCGGAGCTGAAGGGGGACATTGCGGAGCTGAAGGGGGCATTCTGAGATGAAGGGGGCATAGCGGAGATGAAGGGGGCATTGACCAGGCACCCTCCCCTCATCAGAGCAGGGGGTGCCTGGTGTTGCCCCATTCATTCCAATGGGGCTCGGGTGCTCGGCCGAGCACTCGAGCCTCAGGGGGTGCTCGGTCAGAGCACCCGAGCACCCGAGCATCGTGGTGCTCGCTCAACACTACTCAAAAGGCTTCCGCAGCTCACATATGTAACACATTAGTTGCTACTGAACAGGTGATAAAGAAGTCCCCTCCAAAGCTTTCCAGTTAAGCACTGTATATTCACTAATGGCTTTGTTCTACTTATACAAACTCTCATGTATGCAAAATGAAGAATTCCACCTGATAAGGACCAACATTTTAAGCTGGTAATGGGGCAGTGGTCATACTTGTATGAAATAGAATGCACTGCTAGCATTGCAGGACTAGCTAAAAGGTGCACGGATACTTAGCATTTCTTTTGGAGTTTTGATATTGTGAGAGGAACTGAGTAACAATTAGATTTAGTACATGGGCAATGCAGAGCACATACACTAAATCTTCTATTCTCAAGGCAGCCATTATTTTGGAGCAGTCATAAAGTTTATTTAACACATCTACAGTTTTGTGGTATTGTCTCTCAGAGCTCGGTATGCATAAAATGGCATGCCAATGGTAAGGACTACCATGCAACTCGCATTTACTACTAATGCCAGAACCAGAGGCAACGTTGGCAGTCTACAGATGCAAAAGATATCCATTTAGCAGTGACAGCCATATAGTCACTCAGGTAAACTTTCATTCTGGATGATGTTTACCATCTTCTGACCATGACACACAGAGGCATAACTAGAAGCCTCCGGGCCCTGGTCCAAGAAGTGCCACGGGCCTCCTGACCACATTAACGCCTCCACAATGTCCCCATCTCCTTCCTGGAGCTCCCGTGCGGTCCTCTTAGTAATGCAAAGCCCTGGGAGATGATGTCATCTCCCAGCGCACTGCATTACTAGAGCACTGGCGGGAGATTGTGGTGCCAGGCGTAGGGGTTGCAGGGGGAGGCCGGGCCCCTGGTGTGCATGGGACCGGTCGCAGGTGCGACCCCTATAGTTACGCCATTGATGACACAAGGATAATTTTTTTTTTTTTGCAGTTTTGGATTTTTTTTTTACAACTTAGTAAGTGTTAGTTGACAGCACATAGAAGAGCTATGTACCTTGATTGTTTTACAAAATGACTAGTGGTACAGGTGGTGTAAATTCACTATAATAAAAAGTGGAAAACCCCTACAATATAAACAGCACTTTTTGTTGGAATTCCCGCACAAGGCAAAAAATGCTGTTGTTGTACCTGCTGTACTAAGTTGCCAGCATAAACGAGGATGTCGGTCTATGGCATGCTGTCAGTTCGTTTGAGAGAAAAAGGGAAAGCTTCTGAATTGCTGAGTCCAGCTAGACTACAGGCAGATAGGAAAAGAGTGGGAGCTGGAGTTGATTGGTTTATGAGTAGTGGGTGGTAGCCATTTGTTTTCTGGAATGGTAGGAAGTGGGATGTGTGGGTATGAAGGTTGAAATACTGATAAGTGAAGTGATAGGCAGGCAGGAAGGTGATCTTTCACCTGAGCCTAAAAATCAGCAGAAACTGACATTCAAATACTAAGCACAGACATAATACTGCATATAGTCAAGACAAACAAAAAACAAGCACAACTTGACATACTGTGTTACACACACTCACTCCTACTTCCTTCATCCACACACACAAGAACAAGATTGACAATGATATACTGTGGTGTGCTTTAATCTGGTGCTGTCCATGTTTCTGTGCACCTTTATAGCAATTTAATCTGTTGATTTTAAAGCTATCAGGTGCATCCTATACTATACTGTAAAAATTAACAATGCAGTCATTGAGAATGAAAGTTGCTGACAGAGGCATACAGGCAAAGAGAGGAGCTAGAATCTCTTGATTTAATGAGTTCTGGTGCTAGTACAACAGAGCTGTGACAAATAGCAGCAGTAGTAGCACTCCAAAAAGGCAGCACCCTTGGACCTTCAGTGGGGTAAACAAACATTGGCAGAATAATGGAAACACTTTTTAAAGGAGTAATTGTTACATATCTGAAGTTTAATGACAGGCAAGGTCCATGGTACAATAAAAAACAGAAATCCAATACTGGAAACCACGTTGTGCGCTTAATACTAATTTAGACTCAATTAAATTCATTTACACTTGTTCAGTTTGGGGTGCTGCTTCAAATCAACAGGACTTCACACATCGCAATCCAGATCACAGCAGTAGCCTGAATATTGTAAAAAAGGACAAAGAAGTGCAACCACAACTCTTCTAAGTGCAGTATTATCAGTAAGGAGCACAATATTCCCTTTCCCCAATAGGTGCTACTCACATGGTTGAGAGGCTTCTCCTGCCTCTCAGTGTAATTCGCTCGCCTGGCATTCTACCACCAGAACTTCCGCCCCTTGGAACGCTTACTGCCGTCGACCTGAATAAAGTCCCAGCCAGGCTAAGATCCGGAAGATAAATATTGCGGAACTGCATTCCATGAGCGGAACGCGGAAGTAAAGCCAGGGACTGGATTCAGGTCGACGGGAGTAAGCGTTCCATGGGGCGGAAGTTCTGGTGGTAGAATGCCCCAAATTATGGCGCCAAATAGAAACGCATACATATCTGGATCACTAGGTGGGTGCAAATTAATATTACTCCTGAGGAAGTGGCACGAGTGAGCCACGAAACACGTAGAGCAAGCAAGTACCCTTTGTGGGCAATATAATACGTATCATTTGATTTTATTAATTAGATTATTATTCTTTTTATCTTTCATACTCGAAGTGGGAGTCTGACACTCGCGGTAGTGGGTATGCTGAGTGAAACAGTGTTTCCAGGGCTGTGAAACAGAATTCCCTATACTTTGAGGAATTATTGATCTTTATTCTGTATATTCCCATAGCCTTCACATATATATGTTGGGGTTATACACTCTGTGGTTTTAAATATTGTTGATAATTAAATAGTTATTGGTGTAGTCTGTATATTAATCCTTTATGTACAGTGAAACGCCAAGAACAACAAACAAACTTAGGATTTCCTATTGAGCCAGTGGAGAGGTTACCCACCTGGAGTAACGCTCATAAATTCCAGGCAAGCGAATTACACTGTGAGGCATGAGAAGCCTCTCAACCATGTGAGTAGTACCCACTGGGGAAAGTGAAAATTATTCTGTTTCCTACCTATATTTTCTATGGTTGTGAGAATTACCCCCTGCCACAATATAAAAACCCAGACATTCCCACCCTGCTGCATCATTGTAGATCAAGCAAAGGTGATTCCAAAAAGAGATGGAGAATATACTTGAGTCCTGTCGATTGATTGCTGGGGAATGAGAAAGAGTAGCAGCAGCAGTAATGGTAGCCCACTCATTCCAGCAGATAGTACTGTCATGCCCTTAACATTCCCAGAGTCCAGGAGTAATATTTTAAGAAGGTGAATATTAGATGGGGCTTTGTGCATTAGCAGCACAGTGTAGCTTAATATGCCATATCCTGCCATTTCTGTGATATCAAGTGTGACATCAGGAGCTCCTATGCCACATTTTACATTACAAAGAGAGAAGCAAGAAACTGGCAGTGGTGTTGACTCTGAGGGTGGTGAATAAGACAGCATGAGAGTATTTTTGGGTTTAACCAATGAAGAATGGGAGCAAGAGATGTAGATGGGAATGGACATCGACACCAGCAGTGACATTATGGTGTTTTCCACCATTTTGCTTCCTGCTGCTCAGTAGTGCAAGTCTAAAGTGTGACATGCGTCACAGCAGCAAGATCATCATCAGGCTCCTGTGTCACTCCTCCCTTCCCATTGGGTATTATTTGTTGTGGTGGTGAAAGTAGGGGTGGGCTATAAATGTGAAAAATTTCCTGCAAAAACCTGCTGATTTTTTTATTTTCCCGTGAAAAATTTTGCTTTTCCATCTGTGCAAAAATGTCCTCCTTTTCGCCTATTTTAACAAATTTTTTGTCTATGTTAACATATTTTTCGCCTATTTGAGCACATTTTTCACCTATATTTCCTATAGGTACTACATTTCCCACTGTAATATTACTTCTGAGGGCTGAAGTTTAGAAATAAGTGGTTGAAAGTCAAAGTTGTGAGTCCTACAGCAAAATATGGCTTGAAAAATGTGTTAGCATGCAGAATGCATTTTTCCTTTGCCCACAACACTTTCTTGCTTAAGTGACATTGGCGCATATTCATGATGATATCAATCAATAAAAAAAAAAAAAAAAAAAAGTACAACCTACAATGTGGCAGATATATATTGTAGTGGTGGTGGTGGGGGACTGGCATGGTGTGATTTGTGTATGTATTTTTGCCATTGTCATACTGTATCCTCCTTCTCAGATTATTGATACACATTACTTATTGGTCATAGCTGTGGTCTCATCTGTCCTCCACCTCCTCATCTGTGCTGCTGTTAATATATTTGTCCTGGCTTTGTCTGTCATTTGTGGTTTTTGCTACTACTACTAATGGACCTAGATGTTGATGTAATTCTACTGCCACTACTACTAGGTGTCAAAGCTGCAGCACTTACAGCAGCAGCACCAGAGGCACTCGTCATATCTAACACTGTGAATGTTAACCTTTGTTGCTGTTGCTGGGTACTCAAAACAGGTGTGTGTGGCTGAGTGGGACTTGGACTTTGAAGAGGTGATGATGCCGATGATGACTGATAGGGTGACTGTGTGCTTTTTGACATCTGTGCTTGTCCAGGGTCAGACTTTCCAATGACTTTCTCAAACATTTTATAGACAGGCACAGTGCTTCTTAAAAGTGGTGGAAGACTCATCCTTTGACTTTCTGCTAATCTTATAGCCCTGTCACCATCCTCACTCTCAACTTCATCTGTATCTGAACAAGAGAAGGATGCTGGAGGGATATATTATAGATCTGCATCATCATCAGTCATCGTTAGTTCATCCTAGGCAGCATCAGCAACCCCTGACAGTTCTTGCCCATTACTAGCCTTATATTCCTCTAAGCTTTTGGAGGTCTCAAACAATTTCTATTTACTTTTACTGTAACAAAGTTCCCTACTACTTTGAGGATGGGTGTTTTGGTGCTTGTTTGTCTCACTATCTGTTGCAGCAGGCACTTCAGCTGCTACACCTTCCTCTATTATGCTACTGCCAGCATCATCAACACTTGAATGAGACTTGTTATCGTCTTCAGTGTTCTTCTTATATGGTTCTTTATTTCAACTGGCACTGGTGGTGCTCTAACTACCTTTGCTGGGACCTTGACAAACTGTATCCTCCCTTGGAGTAGAGGGATCACCTTCATTGATTGCACACGCTGCAGCAACCATTTGCTGCAGTCAGTTTTTGAACTACTACTTTACTCTCACTTCCCTGCATTGCTACACTCCTCCCCTTCCTCTTGTGCATTTTCTGGACATTACGCAACTACACTGTGTTCTTTTACTGTACGGTACACAACACAACTGATGCAGCTGTATGATGCCTTGCCTAAACCCAATCAGCTGTCTGTCACCTAAGATATTTCGTTTTTTATTCTTTTTTATTTATTTATTTATTTTTTAAGTTGTCCACCCTGTTGTCTTATCACAGTCTGTCCAAAAAAAAAATCATTACTGAAAAACAAAATCAACGTCTTTCCCCAGACTTCCCCACCCCTCACTTAGATAATAACAACAAGATAAGAAAGCAAATAGGTCCCTAGCTGCCTGTGTCTTGCCAGTCAGTCACATGGAATTTTGGGGGTCAACCTCCTTCCTCCCTTTTTATTAACTAGAGTGTCCCTAGACTCCCCTAATACAGAGAACACATGTCCTACCTAAATGACTCCCTAAACTAAGCTTCAATTCCCCTTTATTTGCCTATCTCCTCTAACTCAAAAACTTGCTGTTCTCTCCTCTCACAAACACAGAATGGCTGCTGTGAGAGCCTGATAGCCTTATATATGACTGTAGAAAACTTTTGTGTGGTGTAGAAATAGTTTTTTTCCCATTGATTTCAATGGGAGGAAAAGGCAGAAAAAAAGCAGAAAATGGCACTTTTTGCAGGAAATTTTTCACCAAGAGGAAAGTGCCATTATTCACGAATTTCAGTTTGAGGTGAAAATTTTCACCCATACCTAGGTGGGAGTAGCAGTGACAGTAATATGGGGCAGGTAGTTGTGGTTCCTACTAGAAATCCTCCTAGTACTAGTGCTGCAGCGCTGAAGCAACAGCAGTATCACTACAAGACATTGCAGGTGCATATGTTCAACAACATCCTCTAGCACTCCCCACTGTAAAATCATGGATGTGGGATTATGTTTCAATAGGGGCAAGCATTGTGCAATTGTCAGCAACTGCAATGTACAGACTGTGTGAAAAGGGCAACATGTCAATTGCCAACATTTCGGTCAACTTTGTCATTCAAGAATTATTGAATGGATTATATTTCACTCCTTTCTAAGAACTCAGTAAGTGGTGGTTGGTAGTACATGTTGGTGGCAGTACATGGGGGGGGGGGGGTCACCCGTGCTATCTCCTCCAAGAAACTCAGAAAACAAGGCAACAAAAATAGGGAGCCCCTTGTGTAGATTCAAAAGATTGATTGAGAAAGGCTGCGGTGACAGCCGAAACTTCGATTCCAATAAATATAACTTGTTTTGAGCTTTGAAAACAGATCCTGTGAATGCCGTCATTCCCATGGATTGCTTATATATATATATATATATATATATACATATATATATATATATATATATGTATGTCACATTTATACAGGCCACCTTTAGGAAGGGCTTATTTGACCACCTCAAGAACGAGCTCACTGCCTGTCCTATTCTTGATTCTCTTGATGCTCTTAAAGCCCTATGTGCCACCCTGGAACACCAGAATAAGGAACGTCAGGCAGATCTTGACAGGGATCACACCAGATGCCCAGTGGGTAAAATGCCTGTTCTCCTTGCCTCTAGGTTTTAAAACCTGGTGCCTTCTACCAAAGCCAACGAGGAACTCATGGAGGTAGGACGGGTTATCCATCTCTCTGAAGAGGAACAGACCAGAAGACGTACATCAGGTCTCTGCCTGTACTGTGCTCAGACTGGGCATTACGCCCGTTCCAACCCTAACAAGCCGGGAAACTCCCGGACTTAGGGTTCAGTTAGGGACCTACCCTAAGTCTTCTTTCTGTCCCCTCAAAGGAACACAACAAGCTTGTCGTTCTTGTCACTTTGACCCATGCCCACAAGAGGATCCTTGCATTGGTCTTTGTGGATTCTTGAAAGGCAGGCATTTTTATGGATGCTGCCTTTGCTGCCCAACACGGTATCCAGTGTAAGGTCCCTATCTGCCTCGTCACCATAGACTGTTCTCCCCTGAGGGCTGGGCTTACTACCCTATCTACCATCCCGCTTACTCTGCTGTTGGGCTTCTCCTATTCCAAGACCTTTACCTTTGATCTCATTACATGCCTATCAAACCCCATTATTCTGGTTATCCGTGGCTACGCAGGGCTAACCCTGCTATCGACTGGATCGACCATGTTATTTGCTCTGAATCTTCTCACAACTATTTCTAGCTCCCCACAGTGTACTTCGTGTTCTACTTCCTTATAAATGCAGCCAAGTGGCTTATCCCAAGACTGTGGAAATCGATAAGTGCCCTGACACAGGTTTCAGACACAGGTTTCAGAAACTTACAATACATTGCTTAAGCATGCTCACTCAACTCACACTTTACCTCAGTTCTTGGACAGCTGGAAGCCCTGGACTAGCTACTCCGATACTCTCTCCCAACCAGATTCAGTGTGACTTATTTATCTGCTATAGATAGCCTATAGATAGCCTACCTGCTTTGAGAACTTCGGATCTTGACAGGCCCCAATCTCCCCCCCACTCTTTTTCCTAATTTCTGCAGCCCCAACTCTTTTCTTCACCATACTAACAATTCCCTTCCTCCCTTGCATCCATCTGCTCACTTTCCTGACCCAGTCATTCTTCCTTTGGAATTCACATACTTCAGTTGACTTTTCCCTGTTATTTGAGAGGGATCTCTGATGCATACTTTATTGTTCCAGTACCCTATCACAATGCATTAAGCTTCAACATTACGGTACTGTTCCCTCTTGAATACACTGATACCTTGTCAATTTTGTAGATTATTTCTATTTTTGTTTTTTTGCTTGTTGATGATGTTCATCCTTTGATTATACTGTATTTTCTTGTTACTTCAATAAAGTTTCTTAACCCCCCCAAAAAAACAATATATATATATATATATATATATATATATATATATTCACACCCATGATTTCAGTGAGGGGACAGGTGGTGACGAATGGCCCTCTTCTTCTTCTCCAAAATCACCTTCACTGGCTGGCCATCAGCACTAGAACAAGGAACAGGAGAATTACTAGCACTTGGAAACTGTCCTAGTCCTATAGCACTACTTTATGATCCTAGTCCCATGGTGGTGGCCTCAGTGGTCTGTGGCACACTAGCCTGCTCATCATAGTCCGGCTGCTGTGACAGATTAACCTCTTACTCTGATGACTCAGCAGCAGGAATTAGAGCAGCAAACTCCAAAATGCCAGTGGAAGTGGTGGTGGTGATGCCCATCCCCAGCTTCATCTCTTTCTCCAATTCCTTTTTGCAATCCTCCAAAAACACCCTCCCCTACACACCAGTTGCTCCAACATCACCCTCATTCTCCCCAGCACCACCAGCCTCTTGCTGCTCAATGGGAGTGGGACTATTTGGTGAAGAAGAAGGCACATTAGCAACAGTAGCAGCAAGCGCAGGCAGCTGATGTGTATTGCTGCTCATATTGCTAGCCAGTAGTGGTGGGCAAAAGGTCCCATTGTGTTCCCACAAATAAATCTGCAAAAAACACATGGTTGTTCGCTTTTTTGCTTGAAAAGTGTCCCTAAACAAGCCTTTTAAAATGTTATCCTTTTCCTTTACTCCAAAAATGTTTTCACTATTTTTTTTCAATGGCTACAAACTTTTACTTTTACGTTAAAAAAAGTGACGTTTCCAGGCAGGGCCGGACTGGGAATAAAAACCAGCCCTGGAAAAAATTGCTGACCAGCCCCATAGCATTGCGTCATTATACTAGTCCCATAGCATAATGGCATTTTTTTCTTGTTTATAAAAGGGGAAAACACGCATTTTAAAAGACATCTGAATGCCACCAGAACAATAGAGATTTATTTATATATATATATATATATATATATATATATATATATATATATATATATGTATATGTATATATGGTTGACAGTGGCACACACTGAAATTTAAAATAAATCATATAACACTTTATAGTATGGCAGTGCACGTCCCATAAAGGTAAATATAAAAATGTACTCAGCCTAGGGTATCTCCAACAGCAGTTGGTATCCCCAACAGCTGTTCCTCTCTGCTGTTGGGGATACCCTAGGCTGAGTACATTTTTATATATATATATATATATATATATATATATATATATATATATATATATACACATACACACCACCTCTTGACTCTCGATTCCCCACTTTTTCCTCTTTCTCCCACTCTTCATTCCCACCTTTTGCTTCGTTCTCCCCTCTTGACTCTAGCCCCCACCTTTTGCCTTTTTCTCTTCCTTTTGATCCCCCTTTCACCCCTTCCTTGACTCTTGATCCCACATTTTGCCTCGCTCCCCTTCTTGCCTCTTTCTCCCCCTCCTGATCCCCCCTTCTTTTGCCTCTTGATTGCCCCTCATTTCACCTCATGATCCCCCCTCCATTTGCCTCTTTTTTCCCCACTCTTGACCCCCCTCTGCCTCTTTCCTCCTCTTGTCAAGTTGCCTCTCTTTACCCCTCTTGATTTTTCTTTCGCCATTCTCCTCCTCTTGATCCCTCTCTTGCCTTAATCCAGCCTTGACTCTTGTCTTCAACCCCCTTTTTCTCTCCCTCTTGCCTCTCTCCCCCTTTCCTGATTCACCCCTTTTGCCTCTCTCCCCCTTGTACTTCTCTCTCTCTCCCCCTTTTGCCTCTCTCCCCCATGTACTTCTCTCTCTCTCCCCCTTTTGCCTCTCTCCCCCATGTACTTCTCTCTCTCTCCCCCTTTTGCCTCTTTCTCCCCATGTACTTCTCTCTCTCTCCCCCTTTTGCCTCTTTCTCCCCCATGTACTTCTCTCTCTCTCCCCCTTTTGCCTCTTTCTCCCCATGTACTTCTCTCTCTCTCCCTTTTGCCTTTCACCCCCATGTACTTCACTCTCGCTCCCCCTTGTGCCTCTTTCACCCCCATGTACTTCACTCTACCCCTTGTGCCTCTCTCCCCCATGTACTTCTCTCTCCCCGTGTGCCTCTCTCCCCCATGTACTTCTCTCTTTCTCTCCCCCTTACCTCTTTTTCACTTTCCTGCACTGCCGACATCCGGAGCGCAACCACTCCAAACGCGGAGACGCCGCATGGAGTGTGCAGGGGTTTTCTTCCTCTGTCTGGGCGCCAGTTTTAAACTGCCCTCAGAACAGAGGAAGAAAATACCTGCACGCTCCACGCGGCGTCTCCGCATTTGGAGTGGTTGCGCTCCGGATGTAGGCAGTGCAGGAAAGTGAAAAAGAGGTACGGGAGAGAGGCACAAGGGGGAGAGAAAGAGAGAAGTACATGGGGGAGAGAGGCACAAGGGGAGAGAGAATAATTATAGAAGAAGCCCTCGGCCGGCCCCTGGGAAGCCCAGTGCTGGCGGCCTACCGGGATTTTTCCCGGTATCCCGGCAGGCCAGTCCGGCCCTGTTTCCAGGAAGTGAAACAGAAAACTAAGCAGCTAGAGAGATAGATAGAGTGGTTGGTGATTTTGAAGTTATTTATTTAACGAAATTAAGGCAGCAGAGGCTCAGACTGGTGGGTAACAGTATGGGCAGCCATCTAAAAAAGAAAAGGAGGATTTGGAAGGACCATGATGTTAGTGAGTGAGAGGAGGAGGATGAAGTGATCATTACCAGCATAGGAAGCCCAACGATGTTACTAGAGTAAAGCAAACATTTTGGTCTGAAGATGAATAGCAACAAAATGCAGTTCATGTTTAACAAATTTACCATACCAAGGAAATCACAGTAGATGGACAAGAACTATAAGAATTTGACAAGTATGTTTACCTTGCACAGAAAATGTCAACAGATGGAAAAACACCATGAGAAGCTTTGGGATGGAAGCTTTGGAAGATTTAGAACTACTGTCTTTATAAGACAAATTTACCACTCTGCCTCAAGCAAAAGGTTTTGACCAGTGTGTCCTCCCAGTCCTTGCTTATAGCTGTATAGTACCTAAATGGAAATGGGCATGTCAGATAGCAAGAAGATCAGATGGAAGATGGACCAAACAGGGCCGGTGCAAGGATCTGGAGGAAATTTGTGACCACTGAAGAACTGGGTAGCAGTGTGATCAGCACAGGTCAGCTGCCTGTACCTGCTACTACTGCTGCCAGAGTGCCTTCTGATACTCAGTAGGAGGAGGAGAAGGAGATGATGGCAAGTGCCATCTGAAAGTATAGTAGTCCCGTTACTACCAAACAGCAGCTAGAGAGTGTTGGGGGTAAGGGAGCAACTTGATGAAGCAGTTTGTGGTGGGACTAGAATGACTGCTGTTGATCCTCCCTCTAAGGTTGATGAGGAAGTGTTGATAACAAGCTGCCAGACTAGTGGTCAGGGAGCCCACAACACCCCCCTCACCCTGTGATTCCCTTTCCCCTGGCATAGTGCACTGGGACATGATGCCGAGGAAGGCAGAACTGGATAGCAGTAGTAGCATCAACACAGATCAGCTACCTGTGCCTGTCTGCCGTCTTCACCTTAAGAAGAGATGGCAAGTGTGACAGGAGGGGACCCTCTGTCACATTGGTCATCATTGCCAACCAGTCCAACTCTCATAGAACAGCAGCAGCAAGGAGGGACGGGTGGTGGTACTAAGGGTGATTGGGAGCAGCTGGGGTGGAAGAGACAATAAAGGCCTTTTTATCAGAAAGCGAGATGGAATGGGAGACAGATATACAAATAGGGATGGGCATCACCACTACTACCAGCAGTGATATTGCTGATTTTGCTGCTTCTGTAATTCCTGCTGCTGATGAGTTGCAAGGGCCACATGTTGATGTGTTTCAGCAGCAGCAGGCTGATGATGAGCAGGCTACAGATCTTGCCAGAAATAATCCTGGTCCTAGTTCTAGTACTGAATCTGCGGCAGCAGCATCATCATCCTCTGCTCTCGCCAGTGAGATCATGGGTGTGGGACCAATTTCCCCTTTGGACAAGAACAGTGCCATCATCAGTGATGGTTTGTCACAAGCCAGTGAAAAGGGGGAAGGAGGGAACGCACCTTGGCACAACAGCCTTGTTAACACACATGAAATACAGACACAATGACATTTATGAGAAGCATGTTAAAGCCAAACCCCCACAAAATAAATCAGGAGCTGCTGTTGCTGTAGCCCCTGTCTCTCCCCAAGTGCACCAAGAATCAAGGTGGAAATCAAAGAAGAAGCAGAAGAATAGAAAAAAACAGCCTGAGCCTAAAAGTTCAATGGTGAGCGAAACACCTGGCTCTCCATTAGTTTCTTGCACTAGGGTCCAGGTACTGGAAGATGTAGCATTGTCGTCTGTTGATCCACCTCTGTAATAGTTACCTCTCCACCAACTGATAGTGATTTTGTAGATGCGAGGATGTGGCAGTTGGTGTTAATCCATTACACTTTGTGTGGTGTGCTGACCACACATGGCAATGATGTGAAGTATAATCGCAGGCATGGAATCAAGCAGCAACTGAGGAGATTCCATTCCACTGATGGCAGGGATGATTCATAATGCTGCTTGATTCCTTGCCTGCAATTATACTCCACCATATTGCCATATGTGATCAGTGCACCACACTGTACACACATCCTAACATTGCCAGAAGATGTTGTTATATCTTCTCATGCTTGTACCCGAGAGCAAAAAAGAGATTGCGGACCAGGTGTTTCACTTGCCTTTGAACTTTCAGGCTCTGGCTGTTCTTCCTCCTCATTGACTTCCACTGTTTTGCATTGGTGGCACCTCCTCTGTATCTCTAGCCTCAGGGTCCATCCAGCTTCTATTTCTTTATTTATTTTACACTGGTGGTGGTCATAGAGTTGCCATCACGTTAAACCAGTAACCACTTTATTTTTTTAATATTTGACTCTCTCTCTCTCTCATCTCTCCTTCCAGTTTGCTTTTCTCCTAAACTACACCATGCTGCATTGAGGAAATGATTGGTTTATATAATATGTGGGTGGGAAGTTTCATCTCATTTAAAAACATAGGCTTGAATTGGAAGCATTCTCTCAAAATTTTCTACGGTCTTAGAGAAATGGCGGAACACCTAAAATGTCCTGTGGGAACAAAACTGAACTTTTTGCCCATCTCAAGCCATGACATAAACACCTTGAGGAGAATGCTATTTTAGTTTGTTCCAGCATATCCCTAGTATTTGGATAATTCACAATAGGTTTGTATAATTTATTTTTCTTTTAAAACTGCTAGTACATGTTCAGTGCTTTATTATATGAACTGAACTTGTTGTACTTTTTATACATATAAAATGCTTTTCTAATAGAGCAAAGGCTTTCTATTATAACTTCTATCATCTCACAATCCTTTCCTGGTTTGCCCTCAAATTCTATGACAGGTAACAGCTTGAGAAATAGCCATAAAATGGCCACCAAATGTATAAGTCATTGAAATCACCAGTCTATAAACAGTCACAATTCATGCATTTTGAACGCATGAAAGATTTCTATGTTTAATATTTATGTGTTGTGCTGGGCTTGTTGCCTACCAAATTGCTCTTTGCTCTGTTTCCTTTATCCTTTTTAAAGTCACAATCTAGCTTGATTACCATGGAAACACATCCAGCAAAGGCAATTTTAAAATGAACTGGAAGAACCCTTGAGAAAGTATTGCACTTCCCCTACTCACCCAGTAACACATTCTGTATACAGACATTCAAATGAATATATTAAGTGTGCAACCCTATGGCCTTCCACATTTCCTTGGATGTGTGAACAGGTGTTTTCAATACCTTATAACCAACAGTTCATTCATGGACAGTACCTTTGGAAATTTCATTCCGGCACTTCAACAGTTTTATTGGCTACTAGTTGAAGAGCCCGTTACACGGGCCACAGTGCCACTGCCAGCCGGTCGAGGGGCAGTCATGTGCAGTAGAGACTGCCTGCACGACTGCTGATACAGAGCTGTATCAGCCACGGCACGGACAGTCTCTACAGCGCATGACTGCAGCACGCGCAGCAGTCTTTGCTGCGCATGTCTTTGTCGTTACACACGTTTTAGCGAATTATTATATAGGATAATTTTCCTAGTTGGAATTATATGCTACACATAATAATAACTGATTTATTATATACATTAATTAATAAAATATCACAACTTTAAATTGAGTGTAATGTACTATAAGACACGTGTTAACTGTTCTGAATATGTGAATAATGAATATAATGAATTGCAAATATGCAGAGTAAACTGGTACAGCAGATTTATCTTTAGGAGACAACACCTTCTCCAGATAAGGAGGAGCTAATGTGTACAGTAGCAATCAGTAACAGTTTTGCCCCACAGAACATTTACCCTTTTTAATTTCTCTGTACTCACTATTATAGCTGAGGATTTAAAAGTAGGCAAGCAATGCAGCTAAGCTGTTTGAAAAGCCAGCAGGATACTAGAATATATCAGAATTGTAGCCACACTCTCCCAATGTATTGCAGCAGTCTCAATAAATTTGTCCATATTATTTCGCATCTCCGGGGGTGATCTCCCTCTGCCTACTTCCAATGGTTGTCCATGCAGACGCACGTAAAGAGGATGTTGTTCTGGCTATTTCTAACACCATTGAGGCTAATTCATATCTTATTGAAGAGGCCTTTGATTCTGCTAGGTTTAGCTCTTTCTGTTGCTGTGTGTTGTACTCTTTATCTAAAAATATGATTAGCAGACCAGTCTCCCAGTAGGTCATTGGTCTCTCTGCCATTCATGGACAAACAGTTGTTTGATCCAGATGTAAAAAAGGTCATTAGTCATGCTATTTGGGGTAAGAGTGCATTACTCCCTCAGGTTACCCCAAGCGTTCCTTTTTCCCATGGAAGATAACTTGTTTTTCATTACTCCCTCCTTTATGGGTATATGCCCAGGGTGTCTATTCCTGCAGAATCCAAGGAGTTCCCTCCCCTGAAACTCAAAAAGGCTTGGGTAGGCAAGAAATCTACCCACTAGACCCCCAGCTGACAAGTATACCTCTGTATGATTCTCCAGATCTGGGCCACCTCAGATGTAGGTTATCTCTTCCACAAAATATTGTCTTCCTCTGTGGTGGACCATTGGCTTTTGCGAGTGATCTTGGAAGGGTGTCAGATAAATTTCAAATACCATTTCTTCACTTTGCTTCTTAATGTCTAGAGTTCCTCTCAATCCAGTGCGGCAGCTGCTCGAGTCAACCGCGGCTTCCTCCAGCGGCTCCTGCCGCAGTGTGACCTGGAGGCTTCAGCCGCACTTCTGTTTGGCGGCTCCAACTGCATGGGTTGGCGGCTCGGTCACTTTCTAGGCGTTGGGTTCCAGTGCGTGTCTGTGACAGTAAATGGCTGCACATCCAAGGGCATGGACATGCGCTCCATTTAAAGGGACAGTACACATTTGCTGACTCCTCCTCTTCCTGGTTCCTAAAGCTCAAATACTGCCTGGACACTATGCTCAGTCACCCTTTCGTGGTGCCCAGTGCAGTTGGTTTGAGTTTGTGCATTAACTGGTTCATCTGACTACTGGTTCTGGTGCCGACCTTTGGTTTGTCTGACTACCCGCTTTGTGTATGACCCCGGCTTAATCTGACATTCCTTCTGGTGTGGACCTGCGGCTCTGGTAGACTACCTCCTCTGTGTATGACCTTTGGCCTGACTGACTATCTGTTCTGGTGCTGACCTGTGGCTCTATCCGACTACCCGCTCTGTGTATTACCCTGGCTAGTCTGATAACCAATCTGGTGCAGACCTGCAGCTCTGGTTTATGATTTGCTCCGTGTATGTTCCTGCTTACCTGACTACCCACTTTGATGTTACCTGGGGTTGTCCACTGCGCACCCAGCATACCAACACTCCAGTGGATAACTGTGGGGTGCTCTCAGTGGCTCTGACAGACTTCCGTCTGTTTACTGGTGCATTCAGGTGCGGACCTGTAGTGCAGTTAGCCTTACTCAAGAACGTTATCTGTACAGGTGCGGACCTGTGGTAGACTACTCATGTGTGGACTTGAGGAGGCTTATCTCCTGCTTGCCTTCTGGGGTTCAGTTCAGTACAACTACAGCAGCACTATCCTTCCTGACGTTATCTATATTGTATTGTGCACTTGCTGTTGCCGTATCATTCTCTACGATGTGTATCTTAATAAAGATTGTATTACCTACAGTACTGGTCCAGTTCTTGTTCTTAGAGTCCTTGACAGGGATAATCTATTTTTAGACACGGTTTCTTCCCTATGGACATTCTGGTATTGGCAACTGATCCCCTTCAGGAAAGTTAATGGGCTTTTATTTCATTCTAGACTTGAAGCTTGCAACTGTTAAGAGTCTCTGTGCTCCATCACTATGTGTTCTCATGAGTTATTCACCTCCCTAGTCATAAAGGATGCCTATTTTCATATTCCTATCCATGCACATCATCAGTTACTCCTTCCATTTGGCTTTCTAGACCACAATTTTCGGTTCACCACCCTCCCTTTTGGGATGGCATCTGCACTACTGATTTTACTGGGCATCAGGATCAGATCAGGAAGCACCCTGGTAAGCTATTAATATAAATAAACAAAGCAACAGGAAGAAAATACTAGGTAGGCCTCAGTGAGCTAGAAGCTGGGGAGCACTGCATAGGGAGAGGAGCTGGCTAGCGGTGGCTGCTCTGAGGATGCTTTGCTGCGGCCTAAGCTGGGTTGGAGGTGCTGGCCATGAAGCCAGATAATAGGATGGCACCCCTAGACACAGCAACTACACACTGAGACTGGAGACAGAGAGGCAGAACATATCCAGAGTATTGTTTGTCTCTGTCGAGCAAACTGATGGAAACTGAACTGAGGATACAGCCGGTTGACACAGAATCAAAAAGAGTTGAATTTGGAGTTATACAACAAATTGGACTTGACTGGAAGTCGAAGGTGTCGAGTTCAACCAGCAGTTGATAAGTCAGACTTGACGGGTTGTTGATGTCGAACTTGACCAGGAGCAGCAAAAGTCGAGGAGGCGTAAAAAGGCACAGGGTACAGAGTGGTCAACAGGCCAGGTCAGCAACTAACAGGCAGAGTGGAAGAGAAGTCAAGTCAGTTGGGGTCAAGCAATGTGGTACACAAGGATTAGGCAGGAAAGGAGTCGAGAGAACGGAGCCAAGGGTTGATACCGGAATACACAGCTGAGCAGCCAAAGTAGTGAGGGGTTGGTCAGGAATAGCTGGATCAGGAAACGCTGGAAATACTTTGAACTAGACTAGATTCAGGTTACTGCAAGAATGCTTAGATCGCGTGCTGACACAAGGCGTCAACTTTAGATAAGGGCTCAGCAAAAGAGTCATAACAGGGCAGAGAAAGGAAAGACTAGCAAAACAGAATACCTGGCAAACATGCCAGAAAACCCTGGAAAACAGGTTAAAGCATGACACCAGGATCTTGTCAGCCTTGGCTGCTCACATTCTCTCTCTCTAGGGTTTTCTCTTACCCCCTATCTAGACAATCCTTATCTAACTGTTCCTTTAGCAGAGTTTCTGCTCCTTCAGAATCTTACTTGTGAATCCATTCTGAAACAACATTATTGGGTACATAATTTTAAAAAAATCCTCTCTGGTTCTGTCTCATGTCCTTCTCTTTCTTGGCATGGGATTCAACACTCCTCAGGTGTGGGTCATTCTGTTGAATGACACAGTTTTATTCTCAGACCTTACTTTGCCCAAGTATAAACAATATCAGTAACAAGAAAAATCTGTTAGTTCAGTCCTCAAAAAGTTCCTCAGACGTGCCTCCGCTGTTCAGACCATGTAGGCTTGGATACCCCACAATTCACCATCTATAGCAAAAACAAAAACAAAAAGCCAGCTCAGAAGGTTTCTCAGAGTGTAGTACTTGAAGTTAAAACTTTGGCCTTCACCCTTCATCACAGTGCTCTCTTAAGACTTGTACTCACATATTAATGGGGCTTTTTCTCTGTCTCCAAGATGTAATAGACTTCCTGGTATATACCCCAGGTAAGGTATTCTGTGAACTCCAACTATCTGCATCCAGTTTTGTCTCCTTTCAGGATATTCTACGGTTCTTTGGATAGCCACTGTGTAAGAATATATATATATATATATATATATATATTTGGGTTTAAGGGACTACTGTGACTTTGCGGGGTGGCAGTCCTTACACAGTGATCATCCAAGCATGACTTGCATTTGGTTGATGGTGTGAGGAAAAGCAGAAAAGCAGGAGGCCCTCCTAGTGTAATATCGTCAAATAACATCAAACCACCAGTACTCTTCACTGGTAGAAAATCTTCTCACAAGTAGATTGTTCAGTGTAATACATATACCTAGTATTGTATGCCCATGTGCAGCCATTCAACATTCATTTCTTATAATAAGTGGAATAATGGATTACAGTTTATACCTGTTCTGCACGACAGGATGTTTAATAAAGTTAATGGGAGAGATCATTTTTTACTATTGAATGTTCAGCCTCTCATCAACCAATGAGTGACTGGAGAGCGATATTTAAACAAGACTGTTTTGCTGGTGCTGTTTTATCTTTGAGTAAGCAGTGAACACTGTGAAATGTAGATACTGTATGGCTTTTTAGCTGGTATTGTAAAATCATCATGGTTTATGGTATTATATTATATACATTTTTTATATATGAAATATTTTACAAGAGGATTTGAAGCAGCACCGTATTCTTTCCAGTATCATCTTCTGGCTACCTGAGAAGAGACAGGTTTATTCTCTCTGCAAGCCTATTTCATTGGGAGAAGGTATATGCCTCTGCCCAACCACTACATTTGTGAGTATATTACTATATATCTTGTGCCATATTTATCCAGATAACAAGCATTACTAGGTGCCCTTTTTCCTTGCATTTGGTTGATATTCATCTTCAGACCAAAATGTTTGCTTTCCTGTTGTAGCTCTTCAGTGCAATCTTGCAGTTCTTCTGTATATACATTCAGACACACACACAAAACATAACATAGATTGTACAGCACATAATAATCATGCATTCAAGACAATACAGTGGGAAATGCAAGTTCTTCATTTCTTTGGATTCCAGTGAAGGCAGAAGGCTTCTCACGGGTCTCTCTTAAAATTCCTCTTTAGACGTCAGTAGGGGCATCTTTTGTAGTCTGAAATAAAATTCCCCTTCCGGTATGAAGTGTGAGCAAATTATATTAGAATTATCATGTTAATTGCTTCATAATTGTTTAGTTTGTAAATTGCAAGCAAAAATGGCCAAATACCTTGTGGTGAAAGAGAGCAAAAATAAGGAACAGAAAATAATCAAATTGTAATATTTACTAGAACAAGAATAATAATAACAATAATTGCACTCACATGTGTCCCGACTTGGGCTAATATCATATCAGTGGTCCCAACCCCTGTATGCGGACCTTAAGGACCGGGAAAATCTGAGGTCGATTTCACTTAAGGACCGGAGCAATTCTGACCTTTTTGACTATGTTTTTGTTCAACAGTATTTTCCCTCTAAGAACTTTATTTTACCGTTTTTTTATCCACAAATAGGGCTTTCTTTTGATACCAATAGCCCACCATTTATTTTAGTAAAATTAAAAAAAACAGTAAAAAAATAATAAAAAAAAAAAAAGCCATTTTTTTCTCTTGAGATCATTTGGGCACAATGGGTTAAATTTTTATGGAGACTGCATGAAAGGTATGACCGGTCAGTCATACCTACAAAATGGGCAGTTTTAAGTGGTCACTGTCCCCCCCTGGGTGAAAAACCCCATGTCCCTTTTTCCCACCGTATTTTCCCACTTTTTTATTGAAGAGCATTGGCGGTGTGTATAAAAGTATTTCATGGCTCCACAACAATCACACTTCCAGTTTTGGTTATTAACATGATTTTTTTATTTAAATAAAATTTTTGTTAAAAAAAAAAAAGTGTTGTGTCTTTAAAAAAAAACAAACAAAAAAAAACAATAGTTAAATTTAACAGGTCAAAAATGGACCTGCATTTAGCCAGCCTCCATCACAGCAGTGAAGGGGTTAATACCCCCAGCTGCTGCATTTTACTTGTCCACTAGGTGTCTCCTCTCTGCTTCTCTGTCCCTTACTTTGATGTAAGGGACAGACAGGCAGAGGAGAGACACAAGAAGCAGTATATAACACTGCTTCATTCATTCTTTCACAATGCCAGTACATGGGATCGCTGCTGCAGAGATCACATGACCCAGCAATTGTGAAAGTGGCTGAGACTGAATGCTCCGGTCCCGGAGCACTCAGTTTCAGCTGGGAATTAATGATAGCAGTGTGCACGGAGGCGGGCTGCTATCATTTAACCCATGACGGTCCGGGACCGTCGTGGGTCTTTAAGGCAAAACAACCCATGACGGTCCTGGACCACTGGACAGTTTGTGTAACTTGCTTAAATTTGGTTTAATCATTTTGCTGCTAGAAATGTCTCTACCAATGTGCAACACATGTCTGCAATGCATTGGAAACAATGCTACAAGCCAAGGGGCTAAATTCTATTTTTTAAATAATGTGTGTGCACGACAAATATCAATTAAAAAACACTGCCTGGTGATGTGTAACTGAGGGCATCCCTTACACATCACCAGCAGTTCAACAACCATGTATACTAATGGGGAAGTTCTCCTGCCCTCCCCTTGCATATTTTCTGTACAAAACCAACCATTTTGTATTTTCATTAAAAGTAAATGTGATATTTTAACGCTTTGAGGGGAATGAGACTTAATTGATGTTCTAGGGACAAACATCACTTAAGTTAAAACTTTACATCAAAGGGATAGTAATACTTCGTTTTAACTTTATTTTTATTTTGTAGGCATTAAAAAAACATGAAGAATGATATGTCTTATCTCTCAAACCTTTATGGTTTAAGAGATATCCACAAGCAAAGTTTCCCCCTCCTGCCCCTTTTACCTAGTGTAACCCATCTCTTCTCAGATGTGAATCTGGTTCTAAGACCAGACAGATAACAGAAGGGGACAATCTTCTTTGTATGAAAACAATGAAAGCCCTTCCCCACTTGACAAGTTTTTCAGCTTTTTCCCTTATCTTAATTGAAGATTGTCCCTCTCTGCAGTCTACCTGGGCACCTCCCTTCTGATCTGGCTGAATAGGTGGGGGATACTTTGCTTGTGAATATCTCTTAAACCATAAAGGTTTGAGAGATAAGACTTCTATCGTTCTTCATGTTTTTTTAATGCCTAAAAAATAAAATAAAGATAAAACAAAGTATTACTATCCATTTAATGGCAAATCCATGTAGGAAATAAATTATTAGATAAGGAAGAGATGAATAGAGTAAAAAAGAAAATACTCCAATCCCTTGATATTAAGTAAAAATTGCTCATTTAATATTCAGGTTTTCATACTATTAAAGTTTTCCCACCTCTAGATAATCAGAAGAGGATACAATTTCTTCCATCTCAAAATTATGTTTTACCTGGTAAAGTGCTATCAGCTCTTAGAATGGGGTTAAAGAGTCTATGTTTGGCCCCCTCTTTTCCCTTCCTTGATCTTCATAATAAATATTAACCAAGGATCTACAGGAATGACAACCTCCATAATTTGTTTTGGCATTGCCTCAAACTACCTCTAGTAAGAAGTAATCTAACGACAAGAGCATAGGCGCATATTTATAAAAGCAAACTGGAGTTATTCTGGTAAAGATAACTGCAAATAGAAACAGACAAATATAAATTCCTGTTAAATTAAATCTGGCTTTTAACCCTTTGATTGCCAGAGTGGTACATAACGCATTGCAGAGCAATGCGTTCCGTACCCCTCTGGCACTGAAAGGGTTAACACCTTGAATGCCAGAGAGGTCTCCCGTGCATTAAAAGCAGTGCATTGGAGATTTCTCTACTATTCGAGTGGTTAGAATCTCTATTCAAGTGCAAAGGAATTTTTATTTGTCTCATGTTACGTTACTCCAAAATAACTCCAGTTTGCGTTTATAAATATGGGCCATTGTTAGTTATTACATAGCTCTACTTGTTGTGGTACCTACTGAATGAGAAGTAAAGCTATCGCTCATGCAGACCCACTTACAAATATCATATGATTTTGTCCTTATATTATTTAATAACCATTTTGGTGGCAGAAGCCTAAAGATACAATTATAATAAGCCTTTCATTGTGAAAGCATGCTTCTTCATAATTGTTCATAATGTGCTGCACTAATCAGTGAGGCTGCTATACTTAAAAGAACTTGGGTAATTCTGGACCAAACCAACCACAACAAAGGGCAAAAAATGAAAACTCAGCAATACAGAAAGACATATTAGCGGCTCCAACCATACATGAGTTTTGTCTTCTATATATGCCAAATGTCAATTTAACTCCTCATAAACCGCATTCCAGTGTGCAAAGTAACGTGTGTGCGCTCCCTAGGACTTCCCCATGAGCCCCACAAATGACGTGAATAGTATGAAGAGGTGCATCAACACGTATTTTCAGAGACAGAAAATGTGGATTTTAAAAACAATTTCTTTATTGCAGTATGAAGTATAAATTGAACAGTAACTCAGTCTATGAGTGAACAAGGAGAGACTTGTAAGTGAAAACCAAATCAGCAGAACATGCCGTCGGCTGTATAGATCAACGCGTTTCGTGTATTCAAAGCTTACTCATGATCATGCACCTCTGATCATGGTGCACCTCTTCATACGAAAAATGAAAGTTACAAACATTTACAATGGTTAAAATGGGACCTCTCTAGCATTCAAGGGGTTAAAATGTTATTTCAGTTAGTTTGAATGGCTATTTGTCCCCTATGGTGTAGTTGACTTGCTCCAGTATTATGCCAGTTCTTAGTGAGTCCATTTCAATGCTGTAAATTTCTGATTACTACATGGTATGTATGAAACGCAAAGCAATGTGTTCCGTACCCCTCTGGCACTCAAAGGGTTAATGTATATCCTGCTGTGTAATTGGTTTGCCCAAGAATTGCACCTCTTAAGCTTGATGAATAGTACCCCAAGTCTATCTATCCATTCAATTCCAATTACTCCCCTCTCTTTCCAAAACTAAAAGCGCTTACTCATGCATTAGGCAGTGTGACACATAGACATACTGCTTATTACCTACAGTTTTGGGTATTGCTTAATGTTCATTGAAAGTAATTTTGTTTGCAACCCCCAGTCAAATGCTGTGAAATGTTTTGGCTCTATGGACTGTATAGAGTAAACTGAAGAAGTGCAATTATGAAGTATACAGATGTCATCATATTGGACAAATGAACATTCCCATTGATTTAATCCTTTGGGTGCCAGAGGGGTATGCAACACATTGCTCTGCAATGCTTTGTGTACCCCTCTATCACTGCAAGTGTTAAAAAGTACATATGTTTGTGTATTTGTGTGTGTGTATTCTACATGCTAGAAACCTGTTAGAAACCTGTCTACCAATGAAGGAGTTAAAAACCCTGTTTAAAGGAGTAGTAAACTTTTTCTATGAAAATATATGTTATAGGGGCTTTCCCGCTGAGTAAAACAAGAGTCCTCTTACCACTGGGAGTTATTTTATTGCAAGTCATACCTATTCAAACTTTTGTGAGTGATGAAGATGTATGGATAACTAGATTCAGTGACTCCCCTCTTCCCACAGAATGCAGCAGAATAACTGTCTGAACTTCAAGTGAACAGTGGCAGCTCAGCAAAGCTACACTCCTGCAGCCAAATCAGGAACTCTACTGATATTCCATGTTACACAAGGCAAGGGGATTGTTTTATATATGGAGTATGGCAGCACTCACTGTTAGTAGTCCTTTAACATGTCTGGGTGCTCATTCAAAAATGTTGAAATACAGGTTAGGTGGTAGGAAAGCACTTGCAAAAGCCTTCTGTGGCAGACTTCACATAGATGTTTATTAAACCAACGTTTTGTCCAACCTCCGTGGCCACAGAGGTTGGATGAAACGTTGGTTTAATAAACATCTATGTGAAGTCTGCCACAGAAGTCTTCTGCGAGTGCTTTCCTACCACCTAACCTGTATATGTATATCTATCTATATCTATATATATCTATCTATCTATCTATATATATATATATATATATACACACAGGTTTGTAAGAAGCGCTCACGCTTAAGGGGATGAGTGCCTGGGTGCTTGGCATCTAGCCAAGAGAATGTAGATATTACAGATTGACGAAAGCACTCTCAGTACTTCAGAAAGTGTGAAAAAAGAAAAGATTTATTCACAGATCAACGTTTCGGTTAACAGTTTGTAACCTTCATCAAGATCGGGATGAAGGTTACAAACTGTTGAACGAAAAGTTGATCTGTGAATAACACACGCGCAGACACTGAGAAATAAGTTGACACTTTGAAATAAACAATAAATAATAATATTAATGACACAATAATAATGAAAACTGTCCCTCACAAGACCTGATGAAACAGAATGAAAGGTTTCATGATCTTAAAGTCTCTTGGCCATATATCCACAATCATTAAAAAACATTTTAGATAAAAATCACAGTTCAGATACAGGGTACTTGTATTAGTTTTTGATATGTCAGATCTAAGTTAATTGAGTGTTGATTTGGATTAGCAACTAAGGGTGGACGAAACTTGTCTCCGTGTTCCCGCAGGAAATTTCGCAAAAACCACGTTGTTATCCGTTTTTTTCGTGGGAAAATCTGCTTATAACCAGCGGTTAAAATTTTCGCATCTTTTGCCCATTGGCCAAAGTTTTTCACCAATTTTTCAATGGATATAAAGTTTCCGCCCATTGATTAACATTGTTTTTGCACTTCCGCTATAAAAAGGTGACGTTTTCGCTGAAGGCAGACACAATAGAAGCAGCTACAGAGTGAGACAGACGTGTTGTGCTGTTCTCTTGTGATATTTTGCAAAAATTGAGGCAGGAAAGGCTCATAGTGACTGCTATCACTATGGGCAGGGACAAAAATAATCAATGGAGGAGCTGGAAGGACCCTTATTATGTGTTCACTGAGTCTGAGGAGGAGGCGGAAGTGACTAGCACTATTGAACCAATGCTGTCCAGTCCCCCTAAATCACCCCAAGGGATCCTGGGGAATTTAATGGGAAGGGAGGGATAAAAGGGTAGTACTAGTGAGAGTGGGACAGGTCAGCTGCCTGTGCCTGCTGCAAGACATGCTGCCCCTGCTGCCAGTGCCACTATCGCTGTACCTGCAGCCACTAGTGTAGTACTTGCTGTCAGATGTGCTGCCACTAGTGTTGTACCGGCTGCCAGTGCTGAACCTGCTGCCACCAATACTTTGCTTGCTGCTAGTACTCGGGGGGTGGAGAAAATGATGCCAAGTGTGACAGCAGGGGACCAGTGGGAATAGGGTCAACAAGGAATGCGGGACTAGGACAGGTTCCACCTGCTAGCAACAGCAATACTCCTGGCCCTAGTTGCAGTGCTAAATCTGAGGCAGTAGCAGCAACATTATCCTCTGTCACAAAAAGTGAAGGGGAACGTGGAGAATAATAAGAAGAAAAAGGCCATTCTTCTCCACCTGTTCCTTATCCTTCCCCCCAGAAGTCATGGGTGTGGGACTATTATTCTCTTCCGGCAGGCACAGTGCAGTCATCATCAACAATGGTACAGTGCAAAATTTGTGAAAAGTTAGTGAGAAGGGGAGAGGAGGGAAGACACCTTGGCACAAGCTCCCTGATAGCACACATGAAACACAGGCACCATGACATTTATGTCAACATGTTAAAGCCAGACACCAATTCCAGAAATCTAGCACTGCTTTTACTGTACCCCCTGACTCTCCAGAAAGGTGGAGGAGAAGAGGAGGAAGAATAAAGAAACCCAGACAGACACTGGAAGTTCCATGACGAGCAAAACAACTAGCTCGCCATCAACATCACCTTCTTCCTCTAGGGTAACAAGTACATCTCCTGCCAGTCCACCTCATTCATCATTACCTCCCCACCAAATGATAGTCACTCTGTTAATGGTAGGATATGGCAGTTCATCTCTACCCATTGCACACTATGTGGTGCACTGACCACACATGCCAGTGTGGTGGAGGAGAATCGATACCAGGTCATCAGGTGGCATCTGAGAAGATTCCATCCCACAGAATATGCTAGAATTCTGGCAGGGAGGGTTCATCATTACTATTAAACTGTCAGCAAGTTGTCATGTGTCCTTAGCGGGGTCTGGACAAGGGGTACAGTGACAGCGGCAGTACTTGGTTTCGGGTGTCATGTTGTTTGGATACAGTTGTGCCCCCAGATATTATTTACCACACACACACTGTGCACATTGCAGTTGTTGATGGAAGCCACAGTTCCTGTTCTCAAGGGAAAAATATATATTCTAATAAGAATGCACCCATGATTTTGGAGGAGGTGCAGATGGAGAAGATTCAATGGCCAACTTCTTATTTTCTCCACATATACTGGGGGCTACTTATTCTTCTGCTACTACCTTAGGCACATCACTGGAGACAGTCGTGGCAAGTGGAACCTTCATCACCCATCTTCCATGTTACTGCTATTCATGATCACATTTCCTTTCAGCTGCCTAATCATCCTGCCACTTAAACAACTCAGCAGTAGCAGTACGAACAGCAGTTGCAACTCAGGACTCAGCAGAACATTTGACAATGGTCAGTGGCTACTGCTGGCACTAGGCCAATAGGGCATTTTTATTTTTTTTCTCAGGGCTTGTGCTTTGAAAAATAAAAAATAATTAAAAAAAACCCATAGTCCTCCAAAAAAATAAACAATTTTTGCGGGGTTTGTTTCTAACAAGCTGTCACGGTATTTGAAGACTCTCAGACTTAAGGTTTGGTAAAAACGTAACTTTATTAAAAAGTTAAGGCAATCCCATAGGGAATCATACATATATAACAATACAACAAGTAATGACAATATGAATAGGTTCTACCGGCCTTGCCAATACTACCGGGCAAGGCAACCAAGTGACAGTTGCAAATATAGCAGTAGGCTCTACCGGCCTTACCAATACCGGGCAAGGCAGCCTGAAGGAGTACTGAGAGTAGGCTCTACCAGCCCTGCCTATACCGGGTAAGGCAACCTTAGAGATGTACCGTAAGTAGGTTCTACCGGCCTTACCAATACCGGGCAGGGCAGCCTGAGGGAACACCGATAGTAGACTCTACCGACCCTGCCTATACCGGGTAAGGCAACCTTATAGATGTAACGTAAGAAGGTGCTACCAGCCTTACCAATACCGGGCAGGGCAGCCCACAAGAGGAGACCAAGCTGTCAGATGACAATGACAATAGAGTGGATTAGGAATCAATGTTCTCGCTCAAGCAGAAGTCTCCAGACAACTGCAATAATAAGTTAGACAGCAACCGGCCCTCAGTGTCAGAATAGTCAAGGAGCAAACCAGCGTCCTCACGCTGGGACTAACTGTAACATAACCCACCAGGTTTAGTGGGGTAACCCAGCGTCCGCACGCAGGGACCAATAGTAGATAATGCCACCAGGTTTAATGGAGTAAACCAGCGTCTGCACGCTGGGACCAACAGTAATCAGAGTCACCAGGTGTAATGGAGAAAACCAGCGTCCGCACGCTGGGACCAACAGTAAAATGAACCACCAGGTTAAATGGAGTAGACCAGTGTAATGATCCACGGAAAGCAACCGGAACCGGCTAGAGAGACAAGCAGGCAGGAGACTCAGGAACTCAGGAACGAACGAGGCTGGAACACTGGAACCACAGGAACACCAGAACACAGGAATACTGGAACACCGGAACGCAGGATCCTCAGGCCCAAGCGCCTGACAAGCAGGTCAGCACAAGTAATGTCAGAGACACCACGAAAGGGCAACCTGGGAGTGCCCAGACTGGGTTTAAAAAGGCTGTGTGAGGTGGGCTAACAGCAGACAGCCAATGAGGAACTTCCAGCAAGTGATAGACACAGGATAGCATGAATCACGGGCACCGTGATACAAGCCTAAGTCCTACAAATCAATGTTTACTTAGGGCTTGTGCCAAACAAGATTAAGTCCTACAAATCAATGTTTCCTCAGGACTTGGTCCTCTAACAACAAATCTAACAAATAATCCTTTACGAAAAACTCTATCAAGTCAAGTAACAGTCCACTCCAGTGGCAGCTTGTGTCAAGGGGTTCCTGTCTCTATAACTTTAAATACAAATTTCTTATTTTAATTTCTTTATTAACTGTCCCCCCAAAAGCCATCAAGAAACCCCCAAAACAAACTTCCTGTTCAAATGATTCATTCATTCACCAACACAGACACCCTCCTCAGACCCCTTTATACCATGTCTTTTGGTTTTCATTTTATTTAGGATTTCTTTTTTATTAAATGTCCCCCAATCCTAGTTATCAAAACACACCCCACCAACACATTCACCCTCATGCCCCTTTTATACTATGCCTTTGGCAAATTAAATAATATTTATTTTATGTTGTGTGTAACTTCAATGTTCCCATTGATTTCAATGGAATGAGCTAAGTGAAAAAAGCAGAAAATCTGAACTTTTCTCAGGAAATTTTTCGCCAAGTGGAAAGTGACATTTTTCACCGATTTCAGTTTGATGGGAACATTTTTGCTTATCCCTATTAGCAACCTGAACCCCCTCATCTCCAGATGACAACCATTAAATTGAAATAGGTGCTCTGACTAATCTGCTTTCTGTGAAACTCTGTATCACCATGTAGCATTATTTTTATAAATTTGGAAATCCAAAAACGTATTGATGTCTCCTCTATAAGAACTCACATCTCCCAGTCCCATTGTTGACTAATATGCTGATCTGTTCTACTGGTCATACCCCTGGGGACTATTTAAAGCATTTCTAGGAGCTCTCCAGTGTACATGCAAAGTGTTTATATTGACTAGCAATCCTGAGCCTAGTTTCCAGTGTATCTTGTATATGACCACCACTCTTGTTTTCTTCTTACTGATAATCCTTGCTTTGTTATATGCCTACTGATCTTGTCTGCTGCCTAACAACTGCACCTACCTTGTTAATGACCACTGCTAATGCTTTACACCTTCCACAAGTTTCTGACTATTGAAAAACATCTGCTATAATCTGCTTTCTGCCACAATTTTCAGTTACCATATATGCACTTTTTAGCCCATTTCACCTAATGTGACGTGGGTGTGTATATTATACATAAATAAATTAAAAAACTGAAGAAAAAAAAATAAATCGCTGGTCACCCCTCAATACCTCCCCCCACTCTACCTCAATACTTTATATTGAGCCACCCTTCACTCCATCCCCCCAATTCAATAACATATTTTGGTTCCCCTTTCCATCTCTCCCATTTTGAGCACCCAACTTTCCCTCCCTCTTTCTCTACCCATAAGTATTAGGAGCCCATGAAGAGGCAACCAGTAGCTCCATCCAGTGGGTGGCATGCTTCCATTTGCCTCTCACTTCCTCAGCTGCCCGTCAGTGCTTTGAGCACCTCTGCCATTGGACAAAATGAGTTGGTGCTCTGTCTGGACCTTATTATTGCAAGCGAGGGTTTTAAAGGCATAGTATATGGCATGATTTTAACTAGCGTGTCTAACTTATGTTTGCCTGTAATCACTCAAAGTAATTTAGGTAAATTAAAATGAAAAACTCAGTGCATATTGGAAATGTGTATTATACAGGCTCCATGCAGTTTAAAGTAGTGAGTGTGACAGTCTTCTAAATAAATGGACTAGTGGAAATGTTACAGTTTTTGAGGTCCCCACCAACTCACTGCAAGTGATCCCTCTTTGAAAGCAGGTTGAAAAGCTATGAGGGCGTTAGATAGATTTAGATGATGCCAATATGTATTAGATAGGACACGATCGAAATGGGGTACCTTGATAAGACGATGAAACATATTTTGGCCAGACTATTCAACAAAAACCTCTTTTTTTTTTTAAAACAAGTGAATTAATACATAGAATATGCTACTCACAGTGTTTATATTTAATTTGTATGAGGCAGTGCAGGATTGTCTTCTGTCTTTGATCTGTGCTCTCTTGTGGCATCTCCATACTTTTTTGTATTCAGATGTGTTTGGTCGACTCTGTTCTCTAGCTGCATTTGGTTAACAGGGACTTGGTAAAGATTATATTTAGTATGAAGAAAATGGAAAAGGTTTGCCTACACTGTCAACTGTAAAATGCCACATTAAAGAGATATTATATGAAATTGAATTGCAATGACAATACCTTGTTTGAGTCTATGACAAAATTTGGACAAGAAAACAAAACAGATCTGGGTTTTTATTTTTGTTCATGCATGCACTCATTCACGCACGCACGCACATTGCAGTTTAGTAAAAAGTAAACTCCTGTTGCTATAGCAATTTGGGAGAATTCTTGCACGTAATCCCTCATTCCCTTTTATTATGATATTAGGGTCCATTTAGATTAGTCAAGGATAAGCTCACCAATGCTATTTTTATATTGAAAAGTATTTTATTTTTAGTTGAAGGCATTATGCCTTTAATAAATGTATTAGTTAGGAGCTGAGAATCTGTGTTGCAGAAAAGAATACAAAAATGAGTTTAGTCAATACCAGAACTGTTTTTTTGTAGCGATGGGTGTAAACTTCACATAATCTCTGATTTATTGAAAAATTGGAGTTTGACCTTCACAAAGCCCTTCCAATCATAAATCATAATCTGTAGATTCAGTTACTAGCATTTGTGAAAATTAAAAATATTATTCTCAAAAACATTTGTGATAATACACATGCATCTTCATATTGTTATATTGTATTAAAATGAGCGTCCATGATAATTATTTTGTGTTCCCTTGATATTGTTTGCCAATGAATATTTGAAAGTTTAAAAGCACAATTGTTTATTATGGTACAATAATACCTACTTTGAACAAGTGTTTAAATAACCTGGAACACATTAGATCATCCCATTTACATGAAGGTCTATTTTCATGCTAAGAAAATAATTCACTTGCAGAATGATTTTCCTTTTATTGTATGAAATTGTACATTAGGAGAGCATGGTTCTTATTGCAGTCAAATTGATCACGCTAGTCATTATGTTAATGCAAAATGTTCAGATAAGAAAATACCTGCATATCTTTCAAACGTATATTTTAAAATATTACACAACCCAGAGTGCTTCTCTATAGTAACAACTGATAATACTTTCTTGTAACTCTAATGATAGTTAATCACAAAAAGCAGTGGTGTGCAACATGAGGCTCTCCAGCTGCTTACCGATTACTGCCATTGGCCACTGGGGAATGATGAGAGTTGTAGTCTGTCAGGAGTTGAAGAGCCTTCCCTGATATAATGTATTTTATACATTATATGGTTTTCATATAAGTGTTTATCCAGCCACTGCTTTTGTGAGTACCATTCTGTTGGTGGTGGGGAGGTGTCAGCATCTTTATGTTGAAGATATCACACAAGGAAGAGCTTCTCTCTCTTTTTCCTTTTGCATTTTGAAAACCAAAATTGTTAAAATATTTTGATCTTGAACAGAGGATCACTGTTTGCAATACATTAATGTCTGGTGAGCAAGTGTCTACGGTTTATACCTTTCAGTGGTTCAAGCGTGTCCTTGGTGGTGTGCGATGGCACTAGGCATAGCCCATTATCATCCCTGCTGGCCACCTTTCTCCTCTGTGTTTATGGAGTTAGGCCTGCGTATGTCACTCTGACGTAGCAACACATGACATTGTGACTTTGAGGTTCTTTCCAATAAATATCCTGAGCACCAGCAGCTTGGTGCTCAGTTTACTTTGCCCCCTCTATTAGTGTTCTTGGCATCCCTTCATTTTTTTATTTGCTTTTGATCCTATGCTTGTTCCTGGACCTTCCACCATAGCTACCTGCCCTGACCCCAGCTAGTCTGACCACTCTTCTGTTTTTTTCTTCAGTGTTGCTTTCAGTTTGCCCTTCTGCCAGCCCTTCCTGGGATCCTGCATCCTTGGACTCTACCACTATTAACTACAAGCCCATCTACTGGGGGCTTGTCTCCTATACCTACCTCTTTTTTAAGCTTGTGTGACAGCCCTCATCTATTAGTCTTGTGACAATTAGAGACTAAGGATGGGCAAAATATTTTGCTTAAGAAGAGAACCATGCAAAAAAGCAGCACTCCTTCCATGAGGGAAAATTCAAGAAAAAAGACACATTTCCAGCTTTTTCCCTCTTTTTTTCATTGCATTGAAACAATTTATAATAATTAATTTCCCCCTACATGGAGAGTATTCCTACTCTGATAGCATAAATGAGGCATATGTGTGTGTGTCACGGTAACCAGTACAAATGAAGGTCAGACACAGGTATATTGAAGTAAAACCACCTTTATTAAGGATACACAATAATAGTAATTCCCCAGCAGACCCAGAACATAAAATGGACAGGCCACAGTCCACTACCCAGAATGACACTGAGCCGAGGCCTGTTCTACTCAGAGAGGAGTACAGAACCAGTCTATGGTTCTATCTCCCAAGGATGTATAAGGTGCCCAACGGAATCAGAGTACTAAAGTACGGTACAGAATGGAGACAGTGGCAAACAGAGCGGAGGACAGCACAAGCCACAGTACCTCTAATGCGAATAGCCCAATGAGTATAGGATACACAGAGCAAGTAGTCAGCCAGAGCCACAGTTCAGAACCGGTGTGGATAATCAGACAGGCTGGGGTCATGCACAGAGCGAATAGTCAGCCAGAGCCACAGGTCAGAACCGTTGTCGATAATCAGACAAGCCGTGATCAAACACAGAGTGAGCGATAACTAGAGCCACAGGTCAGAACCAGTGTGGATGGTCAGACTTGCTGGGGTCATAAATGGAACAAGAAAGGAAAGGCAAATCAGGGTCACAACGAGAAGCAAATGTAACAAGTAATCACAGGAACAATACGTAAGGGCATCACCAAATATTCATACTGCCTGCTCCAGGTGTTAAATGTTGTCTTCCACTCCTGGCCCTCTTTTATTCTTACAAGATTGTAAGTGGCCCTGAGATCAAGCTTAGTAAATACTGTGGAGCTCTTGATCCAATCAAACAGCTCAGTGATTAAATGAATGGGGTAGGCATTCTTGACCATCAGCTTATTTAGGCCTCTGAAATCGAAACATGGTCTTAGTTCCCCTTAACGATAAAGAACCCTGCCCCCGCAGGAGAGGAAGACTTGCGAATTATACCCCTGGACAAGGCATCCGCCAAGTAGTCCTCCATGGCTCATTTCTCCTCCACCAACAAGGGATAAACACAACCCCTAGGAGGTCTAGCACCTGGAACTAGATCAACAGTACAATCATACAGCCTATGCAGTGGCAATGTACTGGCCTCTACCTTGTTAAATACCTCTCTGTATGACTGGCATTCTGTAGGTAATGAGGTAGAGGTACACAAAATTATCATAGGCTGCTGTAGGCAATACCGTGCACTGAGGGGACCAAGATACATTGTCACACGTTTTCCAATCAATCCTTGGATTGTGCATCTGCAACCAGGGAAATCCTAGAATAATAGCGTAATGAGGAGAATGGATGACCTGAAACTGTAAGGTCTCCACGTGGAGAGCCCCTACTCTCACAGACAAGGAACAAGTCTTGTGGGTAACTTGTGCTGGTTGTAGGGGTCTCCCGTTAATGACCTCAATAGCCAATGTAGAGGAGCGAGGTAGAAGCGGAATCGAATGCTGAGCTGCAAAGTCTGCTTCAATGAAAAGCCCAGCGGCTCCTGAGTCTAGCAAAGCTGGAGCAACCACTGAAGACTTGGTCCATAAAAGAACTACCTCAAGGATTGGTTTGCCTTGAATAGTCTCTGGGGACCGTGAAACTCCATCTAGGGTCTGTCCCCCCCGTAACCCTAGGTGCGAGCATTTCTCGGCCGGACAGGACAAGAGCGCAACAACCAGGCTTCCCACAATATAAACAGAGAACCTCACTCCTGCACAGAGCCCTTTCCTCCACCGAAAGGCACATAAACTCTAATTGCATGGGTTCTCCTCTAGTGTGGTCAGGACCAGGAGGCATGGGAGGCGAGGGAGGATTGGGTGGGTTCACAAAGCTGGGTGCCAACTGGGACGGAGGCCTACGCATACGTTCTTTGAACGATGGTCTCTCCTGGATATGGGTATTTACCAGAATGAAATCACCTCCTCCAGATCACTTGGCAGCTCATGGGCTGCAATCTCATTTTTAATCAAGTCACATAGGCCCTGGGAGAATGTGGCTACAAGTGCTTTGTTATTCCATCCTACCTTTGCTGCCAGAGTACAGAATTCTATTGCGTACTCCGCCACTGTACATGTGCCTTGGTGGATGGTCATAAGTTGTTTGGCAGTGGAGGTTGCACGACCTGGAACATCAAAGACCCTAAGAAATGAGGCCGCAAACTCTGTGAAATTGTAAATAAAGGGTTTATCTGTCTCCCATGCCAATGCTTTGCACGACAGGAAGGAAATCAGGAGTCCCACTTTACTTCGCTCGGAAATGCATGTGGTAACTTCTCTAGAAAAATCCCCAGTTGAGTAAGGAACCCCCGGTAGAGTGTAGGTTCCCCCTCGTAGTGTTGAGGTAATGGAGCGGACCCAGATAACCCTCTTCCACGAGGGGTTTGGCTTCCATTCTTGCTCCGTGTATCCTATACTCATTGGGCTATTTGCATTAGCGGTACTGTCGTTCTTGCTGTCCTCCACTCCATTCGCCACTGTCCCCATCCTGTACCATGCAGTAGTACTCCGATTCCATTGGGTGCCTTATACATCCTTGGGAGTTAGAGCCATAGGCTGGTTCTCTATTCCTCTTTGAGTAGTACAGGCCTCGGCTCAGTGTCAGTCTGGGTTGTGGACTGTGGCCTGTCTGTTTTATGTTCTGGGTCTGCTGTGGAATTACTATTATTTTGTATCTTTAATAAAGGTGGTTTTACTTCAATATACCTGTGTCTGACCTTCATTTGTACTGGTTACTGTGACAGTGTTCTGTCTGCTGTCAGTACTCGGAGGAGACAGAAAAAGCAGCTGAGCTTTGGATACGAGTATTGTAGGCAGACAGGCAAAGAGAAGAGCCGGAGTTGCTTGAATTTTCATGTTAGCCACTGCCAGTTGTACTCTGGGTGTGAATGTGAAGGTAGACTAAGAGAAACAAAAATATATTTGACTGATAAGTGAGACATATGTATCAAGAGCCTAATTGGTTTGTACATTCATTCAGAATATAGAAGTTGTGAAGTTGCAGCACCAGCTGTTTTGTATATATACACGTATATATGTAATTGTTTTTAAGTTATTCATATCTCTCTTTTGTTTTAGAGATTTTACATTATGTTCAGACAGACAAAACATCACTCCATTTGCTAATAGGTGAGTGGTGTACTTTACAGTAAAACTCAACACTGCTACCATTATGTCGGTATCCTTTTAAAAGGTCGCACACAAAGGAGCGTGCGACCAAATGACAAGGTTACCATGTCTGGCTGTTGTAATGTTACAATGTCATTGTCTTGCGCTCCTTGCTGCCCCGGAGTTGCAATGATATTACCATCTCATTTTCTTGCACTCCGTGATGCATAGGAGCTGTAGTAATATGGTTCCATTACAGCTCCTGGCCAGCACGGAGAGCAGGAAAATGAGATTGTAACATTACTACAGCCAGATCTGTGGCAGCATGGAGCGCAGCACAGGGCAAAAAATTGGATGGGAACAAGTTACGTGAGCTCTGTGTCAAGTACATTAAACAATGATTAGGAAGTTACTTTAAACCAGAGTAACATAAGTGCATATAATCATATAACGATTAATGTGAGGACAGTGAATAATCAAATATATTTGTGGTAATATCAAAAAGATTCTTACGTTACTCACAATGAAACAAGTTACATTCCTCAATAGAGTTGCTGTGACATATAGACATGAAAAAGAATAGAAGTATAACGCATAGCGTGATATGTGAACACAAATGATCAAAGTCCCAATCAAAATAAATAGATATGCTTGTAGAATAAAACTTGCATGCAGATATTTCTATAACTTATATTTCATCAGCTATAAAGGCACTCAGTAAAGAGTTAAAAACTCACTTAGCACAACCAGGGCAGCATGCAACCTTTTACTATTCGACATGTGAGATTCTCATGTTGACATTTTTTGTATGGCGACATGGTAACCTTGTCATTTAGTTGCACTCTCTTTTGCTTGTGACCATTTCAAAGTAAACCCATTATGTCTACCAAATGTGCTAGGGGCAGATGTAAGTGAAGAGGAGTAGGAGATGTGCACGTACATGTTGGTGATACTAAAGTCATACTCCAGAACCTGATTATGGCCATGGTTGCTACACCTTGCGTAGTAAGTGATGAGGAAGATCCTCCCCCTCGCGAGCATTTGTAAAAAAAGATCTGAGATGTTCCACCACCATTAACAGAACTAAACCTAAACACAATGAAGATTCACATTCTAGTATTGTTGCCATAGTGGAGGATTGAACAGTCAGACCAAGTACTGCATCAGACAGTAACAAAAACACATTATAAACTAGTGGTTAATCTTCTATAAATCTCTCTAAGGGAAAATAAAAGTAAAGTGGCTCAGACTTTAAAAAGCCCACAAAAATAGGAAAGTAGTGGGGATGGGGGGAAAGGTATAAAGTTGCTGATGCTGCTGTTGATTACCTAATTACTGATGGTGTGGATGTTGATTTACAATATATCCCTCCAAGTGATGGCTCTAATGCTTTTAAGCTGGTTGGGATCACCACAGAATATTCTGTATCAAATGTGTAAGTGTGTGTTACACCAATAGTGTAATGGAACTATTTAAAGGCATATTAATGTTTCATAATAAAAGCAGCTCTAATTAATCATCATAGTATTTGGACTTTGGAGAGTGTTATATCAATTCTGTCAGAGTTATAGTTCAAGAGTAATTCAATGACAAAGTGTCCCCCTCCTGCCCCTTTTACTGATGTAACACTGCTCAGCCAGAGCAGAAGGGAGGTGCCCAGGTAGACTGCAGAGTGGGACAATCTTCAATTAAGATAAAGGAAAAATCTGAAAAGCGTGTCAAGGGGGGCAGGGCTTTCATTGTTCTCATAGGAAGAAGATTGTCCCCTTCTGTTATCTGTCTGGTCTATGGACTGCATTCCACATCTGAGAAGAGATGGCTTACACTAGGTAAAAGGGGCATGAGGGGGAAACTTTGCTTGTGAATATCTCTCAAACCATAAAGGTTTGAGAGATAAGACATATCATTCTTCATGTTTTTTTAATGCCTACAAAATAAAATAAAGATAAAACGAAGTATTACTATCCCTTTAAGGAAAACACACACACACACCTAGATATTTTCTTAATTTTAACCCCATGGATGCTAAAGTTAAATCTACACAAGAAACAACTGATTCCTCTGGTGATACAGCAAAGGTTTGATAGACAATTCTTTTAACTTCATCTACTATGTTAGTTTTATACATGCACACACATACACACACACACTTTCTCTCTCTTTCTGTTTAGGTCAGTAATGCCCTCTATTATTAAATCCAGTAATGCTTACAGTGAGGGAAAAAGTTATTTGATCCCCTGCTGATTTTGTACGTTTGCCCACTGACAAATAAATGATCAGTCTATAATTTTAATGGTAGGTTTATTTGAACAGTGAGAGACAGAATAACAACAAAAAATCCTGAAAAACGCATTTCAAAAAAGTTATACATTGATTTGCATTTTACTGAGTGAAATAAGTATTTGACCCCCTTTACAGAACATGACTTAGTACTTGGCAAAACCCTTGTTGGAAATCACAGAGGACAGACATTTCTTGTAGTTGGCCACCAGGTTTGCACACATCTCAAGAGGGATTTTGTTCCACTCCTCTTTTCAGATCCTCTCCAAGTCATTAAGGTTTGGAGGCTGACGTTTGGCAACTCGAACCTTCAGCTCCCTCCACAGATTTTCTATGGGATTAGGGTCTGGGGACTGGCTGGGCCACTCCAGGACCTTAATATGCTTCTTCTTGAGCCACTCCTTTGTGGCCTTGGCCATATGTTTTGGGTAATTGTCATGCTAGAATACCCATCCATGACCCATTTTCAAAGCCCTGGCTGAGGGAAGGAGGTTCTCACCCAAGATTTGATGGTACATGGCCCTGTCCATCTTCCCTTTGATGTGGTGAATTTGTTCTGTCCCCTTAGCAGAAAAACACCCCCAAAGCATAATGTTTCCACCTCCATGTTTGACAGTGGGGATGGTGTTCTTGGGGTCATAGGCAGCATTCCTCCTCCTCCAAATCCGGTGAGTTGAGTTGATGCCAAAGAGTTCGATTTTGGTCTCATCTGACCACAACACGTTCACTCAGTTCTCCTCTGAATCATTCAGATGTTCACTGGCAAACTTCAGATGGGCCTGTACATTTGCTTTCTTGAGCACGGGGACCTTGCGGGCGCTGCAGGATTTCAGTGCTTCACGATGTAGTGTGTTACCAATTGTTTTCTTGGTGACTATGGTCCCAGCTGCCTTGAGATCATTGACAAGATCCTCCCATTAGTTCTGGGCTGATTCCTCACCATTCTCGTGATCATTGAAACTCCACGAGGTTAGATCTTGCATGGAGCCCCAGACCAAGGGAGACTAACAGTTATTTTGTGTTTCTTCCATTTGCGAATAATCGCACCAGCTGTTGTCACCTTCTCACCAAGCTGCTTGGTGATGGTCTTGTAGCCCATTCCAGCCTTGTGTAGGTCTACAATCTTGTCCCTGACATCCTTGGACAGCTCTTTGGTCTTGGCCATGGTGGAGAGTTTGGAATCTGATTGATTGCTTTTGTGGACAGGTGTCTTTTATACAGGTAACAAGCTGAGATTAGAAGCACTCCCTTTAAGAGAGTGATCCTAATCTCAGCTTGTTACCTGTATAAAAGACACCTGGGAGCCAGAAATCTTGCTGATTGATAGGGGGTCAAATACTTATGTCACTCAGTAAAATGCAAATCAATTTATAACTTTTTTGAAATGCGTTTTTCAGGATTTTTTTTGATGTTATTCTGTCTCTTACTGTTCAGATAAACCTACCATTAAAATTATAGACTGAACATTTCTTTGTCAGTGGGCAAACGTACAAAATCAGCAGGAGATCAAATAATTTGTTCCCGCACTGTACACAGTTTTCACATACCACATGCTAAATCCTCCTACTTTCACTTACTCCAGCACAATCCATGCAACAGGAGGGGAGTGGCAAAACACTTCTAGTACTCATAACAGGGGGTGAGAAACCTGTGTCTCACAAGCTGGTTTTGGTCTTCAAATATCCGCATGTTTAGCCAGAAAATGACTGGCTACGGATTGTGGGTGTTATACTCTAACAGCAGCTGGGAACCACATGTTTCCCACCAGGTTATTCCATTAAAATAATTAAGCAGGGAGAGAGGAACAAAAGCAAGTGGTCCTCACAGCAGGGCATGTATTTCATGCACGCTTCTGGTAGACTTGCTGGATGAGATCCTTCAACTGCATTCCCAGCTAAAGAGAATGTTGCATACTTTTCTTTTGTATATGAGAGCAGGAGAAGGTCCCTGGCAAGAGCACATATAGCTCTGCTTGGGGACAGTGAACAATACCACCATTTAGGAGTGTTGCACATGTATGATTAGGAAATGTGATATGCTCTGATTAGCTACTACATGCATGCAAAGAAAAACATATTTCACTCAACCGTATCACGGTTAAAAATGCCTACCCAGTTCCACTTATTACTGAACTATTCGATCGATTGAAAAGGTCCAAGGTGTTTACTAAGCTGAACCTGTGGGGGGGCATATAATTTGGTAAGGATAAAGGAGGGCCACGAAAGGAAAACTGTGTTTAACACCAGGAGCGGGCATTACGAATATCTCGTAATGCACTTCAGTCTCTGCAATGCTCACTTGGTTTTCCAGGGATTCCTGCATGATGTCCTCAGGGACATGCTCCCACAATGCATGGTGGTATACTTAGATGACATTCTGATCCATTCCTACTCCATGGAAAGCCACTACGCAGATGTAGCCCGAATTCTGCAAAGAACTGTGTCCGCCACCGAGTGTTTGATGTGGTGTCAACTATTCAATCACCGAGGAGGGGAATTTTCGACTGGTTGTCATCAAAAGCGTAGTAGTGTATTACACAGTCCCTCTGAATCAGTGGCTACTCTTCGAGTCGCCGACGCTAGCAAGCAAGGCAGTCCATGTGTTTCAGTCATTTTTTTATCGCTGCCTGCTGATAACGTGTATAAATGTCCTTGTGTTTGGAGATAATGTGCTGAGAGTTCGAACGCCCGGAGCAGGCTTCCAGTAGTGGACTATGATCCGTTACAACCCACTGTATACCATTCAAAAAACTCCCATCTGCTTAGGAGTTGGCTACGGTCTTTATCAAAGAGGTCTATCAGCTACATAGGGTTCCCAAAGTCATAATTTCTGACCGGCGTAGCCAGTTTGTCTCGATATTCTGGAGGGCCTTCAGTGTGCAACTAGGTATCCAATTCTCCTTCTCCTCGGCCTATCACCTGCAATCAAATGGGGCTGCAGAAAGAGCTAATCAGGCTTTGGAGCATTTACTGCGGTACTACATCTCAGACCATCAGAATAACTGGTCGGACCTGCTACCTAGGGTGGAGTTTGCTCATAACAGTGCTCTCTCAGCTTCTACCCAGCTCTCCCCCTTCATGGTGAATTACGGGTATTAACCCTCAATGATTCCAGATTTGTTCACTCCCCAGGGGATTCCGGCACTGGAGGATCACCTCCAGCAGATCTGTTCCACATGGATGCAGGTCCAAGAGTCTCTGCGACACTCACAACAATCCTTGCAGCTCCAGGCCAATCTTAAACGCCTACCCGCACCCTCCTACCAGGTCAGGGAGAGGGTCTGGTTGCCCTCCAGAAATCTCCACCTAGGAGTGCCCTCTCAGAAACTGGCTCCCTGTATTGTGGAGCCTTTCCGTATCCTCTGAAGTGTGAACCTCGTGGCCTATGCCCTAGACCTCCCTCCCAATATGCGCAAACACATTGTGTTCCATGTCTCGCTGCTGAAACCCCTGGTATGTAATTGTTTTACTACGGTCATTCCTTGACTCTGGAGTCTCACAGTCACAGGGGATTTAGTGGGGGTGGTAGCATCATTATTTGGCAGGCTCTGCTACCTACCTTTGCTAGTACTAGGGCTGCTGCTGCTACTGAATTCCTCTACATCATCAGCAGCATTCCTCCAACTCCTCTTACTAATTTTTTTAACACACACAGGTCAGCAGGCAACAGCAGCAACAGGTGTACTGGTGGTGCTTATCTCTGCACAACTACTCCACAAATTATTCTTCTTCTCTCTCTAGTTCTTTGCTTTTACATCTCACTCTGTCTCAACATCATCTTGTAGGTCATGAGAAGTTCTGGATTTTTATAGCACCTGGGCAGGAATAGTTGAGACCATAGATCAGAATTGGCAAGGTTCTTGCAAGAAATGTAATGGAAAGGTGGAAATGTTAGGAATTTCCAATGTGCAAGAAGCTTTGCAGAAAATCATGGCTTTTCCATGAAAATTACCACTAAAAGAATATGACTTTTTGCCCAACTCTATAGAAGACATCTCAAGCATTCAAGGATTTAAAAGAGCAGTAAACATTATTGTTTTCCATACTGAGTAAAACAAGTGCACTTTCAATACTATGTTGTTACAGAACAAATGTTTTTAAAATCAAACTATTAGCTTCTACTGGTATCCAAAAACAATTTGATTTTTATAATGCACTCTATATGAGAACTTGAGTCACTGACTACTGCTTACCATAGTAAATGATAGGAACAGATCCAGCTTGTGATCAAAGCAGAAATTGGAGTTTAATGTAAAACAAGATCGGTTTGAGCTGTGAGAACTTTGACTGAAAATTCTCTCTTGCAGTTGGAGTGTGCTTATTTAAAGAAGCAGTAAACTTTTTTTATGAAAAAAATATATATTGTAGGGATTTTCCTACTGAGTAAAATAAGGGTACTCCCACTGCAGAGAGATTTATAGTTACAGAGTTATTACAGTTTAAACCCATGTTTTTTTACATTAGCAGTGCCCTCTAGTGGTCAAATTCTAATTAGATTTCCTGTTAGATTCTAATGGAGAGGAAAGTCAGGAAAGTCAGAAACATACAGCTCTCCATAGAGACGGCTTTATAGAACGTAGTCCTAATCGAGAGACAGCTTTATAGAACGTAGTTATGTGATTGCTTCATAATAAGATTAACGTTCATTATATTTCATCTGGTCTATTGGAGTGCAGCTTTAGAGCAATGTTCTTTTTCCTCTTCTTTTAAGGAAAACCTTTCTATTGTTCATGTTGTATGTCTACATTGCCTTGCACCCATTAGCAAGAAAACTAAATTTAGTTTAAACCTTCTATCGATTGGTGTAGTGCTAACCAGATTCTCCTTTTTATTCAATGTGATAGAAACTGCCTGTCACTTCCTGTCAGTTAGAACTATCAGGAAGTAAGCACAGTAAATTCACTTCCTGGTTATTTAAACTGCTATAATATTTGAATAAAACATCTGACAGCGATAGGAGTAACATTGTTTTATTCAGCAGGAAATGCTCTGTAAAATATGTTTTCATAAAAAAAAGTTTACTACTCCTTTAACTCAGCAGGAAAAGCCACAAAACATATATTTTTTTGTTTAAAAAAGTTTACTGCTCCTTTAACCCTTTGAGTGCCAAAGGGGTACGGAATGCATTGCTTTGCAATGTATTCCATACCCCTCTGGCACTTAAGGGGTTAACCTCTTGAAAACTAGATAGGTAATGCACTGGCAAACTCTCTAGCACAGTGATTCTCAACCAGGGTGCCGTGGCACTTTGGTGTGCCACGGACATCATCTTAGGGTGCCCCACGTTTTCTATGAACTGACTTTTATATAAATATTAATAGAAACTGTTCTGCACAATATGTTTAGTTTTGTTACTATGATTGTAAGACCTAATAATAACTGTATATTTATGTATTGTACCCTTCATTATGCCCTTGATAAAGTACATTAAATATGTTAGAGGTGGCCCGAATGTTTTAGATGTGTCGGGGTGCCCTGAACAAAAAAAGATTGAGAACCACTGCTCTAGCATTTGAGGAGTTAAGCATGGTACCTGTATTTACTATAATTTTGTATTTGAACTCTTTGAATGCTAACAACATTTCAAATACATTGGAGGGAGTGGAGAATTAAATAATAGGCCTGTTTTACTTTTTTACAAGCATGGCTATTTACTGCATTTAACATATTACAGGCAGAAGTATGTAACATCAAGCTCCTCTAGCGTCTAATGATGTACTATATTCCTTGACACTAAACAGTTTTAATTTGCTTTTCCTTTACATTTTTAGAAGGATCACATTTCAAGACCATATAATTGTTCAATGTCATTCACTCTGGAATTCCTTTTCAAGTGCCATGCTTTAGAGGGAGGCCGGAACTTCAAATCTGTTGTCCCCTGTGGCTTATTCTATACAGTCAGTTTCTTCTGGGTGGCCAACATCCCCATTGAGGGCAGGGGCCTGGGTAGCAATAGTTTTAAAGATTTACCTTCTGCTTTCATGATGACCATTTCCTACTTGGCTCCACCACCTGCCTGCCTGCCTGTCTTGGCTGAGTGGTTGCAATACAAAGACCACAAAACCCCAAAAATCTATATCTATTCAAACTTTAGAAAAAATTGGGATGCATTCAAGAAGCTGAAGAGGTGCAGTTCTTGGGCAATCCACCCATACTAAGCAGGGATAAATAATAATTCCCCAAATCCCCACAGATTTAAGTGGCCTTTTAACCCCTTGAATGGTAGACAGTTCTCTATTGCACTGCAAAGCAATGTGTTGGTTTTGTCACTAGCAGGCAAGGGGTTAAAATCCCAATTTAACCCTTTGAGAGCCAGAGGTGTATCTAACACATTGCCTCTGGCACTCGAAAGGTTAAATCAATTGGGATTTTCATGTGTCCCATATGGCGCAATTGGTTTTCTCCAGAACTGTACCTCTTCAGCTTCTTAAACACAACCATCTGTTTCCTGATTTAGATCAGGATCCCATTGCAGGTTGTGGGTACAAATGTCTCCCATACTGGGAACCTGTTAGAAGATAAATAAGGATAACAGTTAGGAACTACAATGTTATCTAGACCTTAACCCTTTGAGTGCCAGAGGGGTACGCAATGCATTGCAAAGCAATGCGTTGCGTACCCCCTGGCACTCAAAGGGTTAATGTTCATATGGTGAGTAGTGGGGAAAGAAAATCTGTACCATATCATCATCAGATTAATTTGTTTATTTACATGAGTATACATACTATTAACCCATTGAGTGCCACAGAGCTATCCAAAACATCTCGTTGCAATGCCTTGGAAACCTTTCTAGCACTCCTAAAGTATATTCCTGCTTTCAATATCAGTATCTGGATTGTCTTCTTTATTCTTGGAGCTGAAAACTCTAATTTCCTTCACGTTGTCCTAGAGAATGATCATTTCATTAGATTAGCTTGTAAACATTTAATGTAGGTTGCATTATATGTCTAGGGGAAACAATATTTGTGACAGACTATCCCTCATAATCCCTCTCTTCAGTCTTATTCTAACAAAAGACTCTTAATACTGAAGATGTTTTGTGGGAGGAGAAACATTTTCCAAACAAGCAGTTTCTCTATTTCAGCCCAGGTAACAAAGGAGCCTGAGGAATTTCTACTGGCCTTGTTAGAACTAGCCCATAGGTTTAAGGACCACCTGCTGATTAAGCCATTGGTCAATAGATTAACTGCTGCTATAACTAAGTGTTAAGAAAAGCAAGTTATGTGGCAGAACAAACGAAATCAAGCCATCTTTAACAAATGGTAATTCTAAAAGTGATAATACCTCTTCCAAATGTAAAGCAATCAGACCTGATTTGTAAATATGCCTTTCTTAACCCTTTGAGTGCTGATACCTCTCTGGCCCTCAAATGGTTAAGCATGCAATCTAATGCATTGCCATATTAATCCATGCATTTTAGGAGCCTTATTTATCAAGCTAAAGATTTGCATTTCTGGAACAATCCAACTGGACCACAATGGTAAATGAAAAGTCTCATTGATTTAAATTGGGGATTTTACTCCTTGAATGCCAGAGAAACCTCTCTAGCATTCAAAGAGTTAAAAGCTCCATTTAAATCAAAGGTAATTTGTAGACATTTTCATTTCACCCCTATGGATTTGCTCCAGAAATGCACCTATTTAGCTTGATAAATAAGGCCCAAATGTCCAAAGCTGATCCGTTGTGCTTATATTTACCAAGAGTTGAAAAAACCCTTTTAATTCACAAAACTCTCCATAGCCTTATTATTAACTCTTGGAATTATATTGGATTTGATCATTTTTATCAATTCTTTATCCATTAAATCTTGATATGTTCTTGAGATTTTGAGTCCCAGAATTACACAGGTTTATACAATGTGTTACACACCCTTCTGGATTCAAAGTTACAGTATAAAGAACATTTAATTACAGGGAACATAGAACTATTCACAGGAACATTTTGGAAAGGTGAAATGTTCTATCTATCTATCTATCTATCTATCTATCTATCTATCTATCTTCCTATCAATTTCTGTCTGTCTGTCTCTGGTCCTGTAAACTGGGAGGAACAGCTCATGTATCTCTGGGTTCAGATTAGTTAAATACAAACATTCACACAAAAAGATATACACAAAGAGATATAAAATTTAGTTTAATTTAAAAATCTGCTTTCTTGATTTGCATAAGTTCCAAGATTGCCATCCAGTTTGTCTGTATTACATTCAATACATACTATTTGGTAAATAAGGTTTTCACCTACATGAAGTTCAGATCTCTCTCTCTCTCTGATTATCTATCTATCTATCTGTCTGTCTGTCTGTCTGTCTATCTATCTATCTATCTTTAGATATCCATAGATATAATTCTATTTGACGGTGATAGATGCTCAACTAGGTAGATCTGGTATCCTATTCTGAGTCTAATGTCTTTTGGCTCACAAGTGCTGTATACAGATAAGAAATATCCCAAACTCTCTCATTTTATGGCTGGACTGTCATCTGGGCAGGATTAGCATGATTTGCTTGAAGCTACATACGGTACTTGTGAGGTAAGAGAGATCACACCCTGAGTAGATACTGGGGCTTAAAAGGTACAAAAAGAAATACAAGCCCTGCTGGTGAAAACTAGTTTGAAATTACAATATTATACAAACACACACATATACACACGCTAATTAATTGATACAGATAATGTATTTCCCCATTGATCAGAATATCTACCAGAATTTACCAGAGACTGGAGGTCACTTGGTTTTAGGCTGACTTTGCTCTTTTTAGAGGCTTCGCCGTCATATACATATCGTTATTATCTCTAACAAAATAAGCATTTTTTTCTTATATCTGATGAGTTGCTTGAACATGTTTGCTTTTATAGGGATCTGAGGATTCATTTCCTTGTATCCTTTGACACATTCTTGTTATTATCTGTTTGTACAAAATAGTCAAGACTTTAAGTGGATTTGAGAGAGATCTTGAGAAGTTGATATAAGGTTGTATAGTTGTACAATAGGCCTGGCAATCATTGCAATGTTTTGAAACAGTGTTATTTGTCAAAGCTACTGTTTGCACACACAAAAAATGTATGTCCTTGTTTCCTACCTTAAATGAAAAAAATATACACACACATACACACATTGTTGTGAGTGTATATGCATACACACAAATGTAAGTTAAAAAGTTAAAAGAGTATATATATATGTATATATATACTGTACAATCTGTTGTGTTGTGTGTTTGTGTGTATGAATATATCTATCTATCTATATATCTATCTATATATATATGTTTGTGTGTGTGTGTATCCAGAATCTTAAGAAAGTCAGTGGCACTCACTAGAAACTAGTAACCAATGTAAATACAGATTGGTGCATGGCATGTCCCATAAATGTAAATTAATCAGGTATACTCAGCCTGGGGATGAATCCAGCAAATGTTAGGTGCAAAAAATGGCAAAACATTTTATTTAACTGAACTGAAAGGTTGTTCAGTTAAATAAAACTTTGCCATTTTTCCATTTTTTGCACCTATCAAGAAGCCCTGCAAGTGCTTATATCTATATCTGTATCTATCTATCTATTTTTTAAACTACAATATAAAAACAGCAATCTGCAATAAAACTGCTAATAGAAAACAGAATCAAGAAATTAGTTCTATTTATTAAAACAGGTTATTTAAAAATGTTTTAAAAATATAGTAGTAAATTATCAAATATCAGCACATTGTGGGCTGAATTCTATTGCAGGTGCTAAATGATAACACCCGTTTTATCAAACATTTTCCTGTTGAAGTCTATGGGGAAAACTGGAGATAAACACAGTGATAAAATTAGCACCTGTAATAGAATCTAACACCTTTATCCACTAAACACCAATAGGCACTCGTGACTTATATGAAATATTGTATTAAATACATGAATACACCAAAGCACATCAAAGTAGTAAACACATATTATTTCCTGTAAATCCTGTGAGTGTTAGAGTGTTTATATATTTAATATAGCCTCATATTACATTTCTAGTCAAAAACATTTCATATGAGATCTTGTTTAGTGGGATATTATGTTTACTGTATTTATCAAGTATAAGTACTTATTTGCCATTGAAGTTGTTTCTGTTCAATTAAAATGAACATCTGTTCTGAACATTTGGTACAACACATGCTTTTTAAGACACAAAGCAACTAATATATAGATGTTTTCACTGACATTCTGTTCCGAATAGAAAAATATGTCTGCTGACATAGTATTTGAGACATGCTGATCTCAGTCATTAACAGTCTTTTTTTTCTCTTGACTGTGATTTTGTGATGAAAAAGAAATTGACTGGCTATTGATCTGTAAGACTAGAATCATCATGTTAGCACATCCCTGCAGAAATCTCTTTATTCTGTTTTTTTTTTCTTCTTGATGGATGTATTTTATAATATACAATATATTAAGGAATAACTTGACTTTTGGTAATTACATTTTCTGTATCAGTTCTCATGACATTTTTACACAGTATGAGGTCATAAACCGTAACTTCACAGGAATTACTTCAAAATGCATTGCTTGACTAGAAAAAGCTCATCCGTTAGATTAAACAAGCTACACTTAGGGCTAAATTTTCAAAAGAATACTGAAAAAATCCTGGGGCAAACCAACTGAACTATAGGTAAGAAATATAATTACTGCAATTTCCAGTGATGATTCGGGCTTTTCAATACCTTGAATGTTAGTGAGGTCTCCAGTGCATTGCAAAGTAATGAACTGGTGACCTCTCTAGTGTTCAAGGGGTTAAAAGCCTTGTTGAACTCAATAAGGATTTTTTCTTTATTTATATAGCTCCAACTAATTCCGCAGCGCTGTACAATTGCAGTTGGATTGCTCTGGAATTGCTTCAGTATTTTCTTTTTTTGAATGCAAGGCCCTTAGGATGTGACTTGTGGCTGCAGAAAAAAAGCTATATTAAGTGTTTTTTAAAGTCTAAATTTAACCCGTTGAGTGTCAGAGGGGTATGCAACGCAATGCCTTGCATACCAGTCTGGCACTCAAAGGGTTAAATCGCGGGAGGAATAACAAAAAAAAAAAAAGAAAAAGAGTGACCTAAGGTCTTCTTAAATGTTCGGCAATGGAAAGGAATCAGAATGCATTCTGTGAAACAATCACAAATGATGATTATCCTGCTAAGCCTTTCCAATCACAGCCTGGCAGTTAAAATAATACTCACCTACCGGGTATCCAGCAGGGACTCATCTACCTTTTTTTAACTAGGAGGTTCATGTTCAGTCAAGCCTGATTAATCTGCTGCAAGCCCTGAATGATCCCAACTCTAACACATAACAGCTACACCTGTTTATCAAGTCAGTTCATTTCCCATCTCCTGTCCCTCACTGAAAAGAAGCATTAATTAAAATAGTAAACAAACGAGCACCTATTCTAAATCGGAGCTGCAGGCAAAGTAGAGATAACTTGGGCTCTTGAGAAGAGGGATTTTCAGCTAATTTATGGAATGTACTGTCACTAACAGGGCAAGCAAGCTTACTTAGCTGAGAAATTCAAGCAGACAGGCCTTGTCTAAGCACTTCTTTATTTCCACTGAATATCTTCAGATTTCTGCTTAGTTCTTTATTAAGGGGAAGTGAAATAATCTTTGGATGGGGTTCAATGAGGCTGATATTTTAACAAAAAGTGGAGTCATTCTGTGTCTAAGAACCTGCACCATAGGGGTATATAAAATTCCATTAAATCCAACAACGTCTACAACGCAATATGCTTCAGAATTCAAGGGGTTAAAAGCCACATTTAACTCTTGGCCATTGGAAGAGTGCAACAGCACAACACTTGAACCACTGGGGGCTGCACAGCGGAACCTGGGTGAGGACGAGAGTGTGTATGGGTGATCTCCCTTCATATGTGGTTTCTTTTATTTGTTATCACACTGCAGGGAGGGGCTACTGTAGATGCCTGTGGATTTTGGTGTACACTATTATGAACATTTTAATAAACAGTTAAGGAAAAAAAGAAAGACCCATTTAAAGCAATGGGAATTTTAAGAGTTTTATTTTCTCCCCTATAGAGTACTTGGCTTATTCCAGAATTACTGAAGCTGGCTTAGTATGCCAGCCTCATTATTTTCATAGTCAAATACAACTGTCCTTTTCTTCATATTAACCCTTTGAGTGCCAGAGGGGTATGGAACGCATTGCAAAGCAATGCGTTCCGCACACCTCTGGCACTCAAAGGGTTAATACATTTCATGTTCCCTCTAAGGTAGGAATATCCAAGTCCAAGTCACCAGGCCATCTGAAGCCCACAAAAATATCCAGTCCAGCCCTTCATGCAAATTCATCTAAATAGTAAAATTGTTACCTCTGGTAAAACGCAGTGGGGTGTACAGATACACAGCTGAGCTGAAACAGTGATAGCCTCCAATGCCATTATCTGTGGTCACAGTATGCACTAGATTGTATGCTCTCTGTAGTGCAGTAGACAAAGTCCACCAATGTTTGGACTTCAGTGGCAGCAAGACGTGTATGCCAGCCCTATAGCGTGTGCTGAGAAATGGTGTAAAATCATTAAATTTCCTCAATGCCTTATTTACTACATTGCTTTAAACAAGGTGTAGAGTAAAGAATTACCCAGAAATGACTATTGTTCTTCCCTGGGTGCAAGCACTGTTAAGGTGAAGATTTTTTTTATGTATGTAGTTTGCGGTAGCAAATTGACTTTAGGGAACCGTAGGGTCTAGAACTCCATTCTAATGCCTATTTTAGCGTGAAATCTCCACTTTACATAATAGATCTTGCCTAGTCTTTAGCAATGAGTGAGACATTTAATACTGGGTAGGTAAATTGATATAGCAAAATATAAATTAGATTATTATTCTAGCCATGGCCTACACAGGTTAGTCTATATGAACTCCCATTTTGTCTTGTGTCTTTAATCTCATTATACTGTTTGGTAGTATTTGGCCAACAGTTCATTGCTATTCTTTTCACCTGATCTGTGAGGAAAAACATTTGGGCTCCCCTGCTCTAGAGAAAGCTCTCCTGCACTGAAAGAGTTAAAACAGTAATTACTAAAACTGCAGGGCTGCATAAGACATCTGTTAATTCTATTCAGCCCTACACAATTCATTTTTCATAAACAAGCCTCATTACCACTTTCATTGCAAGCTTGTCCGCCTTAGAGTAGAATAAGGAAACCTTTGGCCCTCCAGTTTTTGCGCACTACAGCTGGGGATGATGGGAGTTGTAGCCTCCAATAGCAGGAGAGTCACAGGTTGATTAGCCCTGCCTGAGATTGTACACGTATGGTGGGACACCCACCACATATTGCAGAACCCCGTGGTAAGGAAAGAGTTAAACACAAAATGTATTACTTGCAAGAAATAACGTATTACATTATAGAAACTTTACTGTTAAAAATAAGAATATTTTATGTGAGAAGAACACAGTGAGGCTAATGCACTAAAGTAGAATTGGAGTAAAACTGGAGCAAACCAAATTAAACACATAATCATAAGCATTCTTAAAATTCCTATTGGTATAAGTACATTTAACCTGCAGATACCTCTCTGGTAGTCAAAGTGTTACAAGGGATTTTTCCATGCATTGGAGACCTCTCTATCATTCACTGGGTTAACCTTTTGAATGCCAGAGGGGTACACAACACATTGTGTTGCCTACCCCTCTAGCCCTCAGAGCATTAAAAACGCCTTTTAAATCTATTAGCATTTGGGAAATAGTTATTCGTCCCCATGATTCTCATGGTTTGGCTGAGAATTTCAGATATTGATTGCATTACATTAGCCTTGTTTTCTCATGATTGGTACATCCACCTATAATATAAAAGGCCAGATGTATGTTTGTCCAGTGCAGTTATGCGCAGTAGAGACTGCCCAAACACAGGGCGATGCATTCACGCACAACAGAGACTGCCCAAACACAGGGCGATGCATTCACGCACAGCAGAAATTGACCAAACACAGGCCAATGCAGTCATGCGCAGTAGAGACTGCCCAAACAGGCTGATGCAGTCATGTGCAGTAGAGACTGCCCGAACGCAGGCCAATGCAGTCACGCGCAGTAGAGACTGCCTGAACGCAGGCCGATGCAGTCATGTGCAGTACAGACTGGCCCAACACAGGCCAATGCAGTCATGCGAAGTAGAAATTGCTCAAACACAGGCCGATGCAGTCATGCGCAGTAGAGACTGGCCCAACACAGGCCAATGCAGTCATGCGAAGTAGAGACTGCTCAAACACAGGCTGATGCAGTCATGCGCAGTAGAGACTGGCCCAACACAGGCCAATGCAGTCATGCGAAGTAGAGACTGCTCAAACACAGGCCGATGCAGTCATGTGCAGTAGAGACTGCCCGAACGCAGGCCAATGCAGTCATGTGAAGTAGAGACTGCTCAAACACAGGCCAATGCAGTCATGCAATGTAGAATGCAGTCATGCGCAGTAGAAACTGCCCAAAAGCAGATATTTGTCTGATGCAGTCACGCGCAGTAGAGACTGCCCGAACGCACAGAATGCTGGGAGGTGTAGTTCTGCAGTTTTACGCACTTTGGCCTGTGTACACGGACTTTTACACTAGTATTTAATAAATAAATTGCCTGCTTGTGAAATTGTAAATAACTGAAAATCAAATGCAGTTTACATATTAACGTAAGAACAATAGTGTTATTCAGTTTAATAATTTAAGCCTTTGAGTGTCAGTGGAGTGAGCAACTCATTACATTTGAGACCTCCTCAGCATTCAAGGGGGAGTGCCTCTCTGGCACTCAAAAGGTTAAGCTAATGGGAAATGTAGTTTTTTCTCCTGTGGTTCCATTGGTTTGATCCAGAATGACTCCAGTGCTTTTTAGTACATCAGCATCCCTAACTGGTCACACACTGAGGATGTTTAAAGAGATTGTGAAATAAACTTCAGCTACATTCATATTCAGTATTATAGGAGAACATACTCACACGTAAATGCATATATATCTATATATACAAGTATTAGTTAAATCGTATTATAAGGTTCATTGCTATACATGAAAGACTAAATATTCAGAATTAGAATAATAATATTTAAGCCAAACTGACAAAGTAATATGTTTCCAGTATTAAATCCCGGTACATTGTTAAAATACATAGTAAGTAATTATTTTGACAATAAATCTGCTAGATAAATGTATTTAGGTTTCTATCCATACATAAATGGATCAGGAGTCATACATGAATGTCTCAATGGAAATTGCTTCCAGGGGGCACAAGCCTTCTACATTTAGGCTAGCAGGAAAGGAATGAGTGGGAGTTGGTAACTACTGTGCAGACTAATTATAAGGATTCGGTTTCCTGGTATGTAGGAATGTATTACCTGCAGTCAAGGATGCATAAAATATCAGGAACCAGAGGGACTCCGAGGAAGCCAAATGCCACAGTGAATTCAAGCCCTATCCCTAGGTTTATACCCACAATCCAGGCCCATGCTGAGAGACTAATCACTTGTCCATTCTTAGTGCTGTTGTCTAATCAATCTCTGAATAGCAAAACTTACAATGCTGAGTATGAATTAGAGGGGAATAAATGTGGATGCAGACTTCTTTTTGCAACAATACCTAACTGGGCTTTTCAAAGAGGGCAACTGAGAGACAAAAGCACGGCGGAAATTGAAGTAACTTTTGGAGGCCCTTGCAGTTCCTGTCAATACAAGTTAGTTCCATAATGGTGCCATTGGCCTCTTTTTTGTAACATGGATCAATTGTTCCTAGGAGAAAAGTCATAAATTTTAGATATTTTGTTGTCTCTGGAAATGATTATCTCCTGAATAAGGCAAAGTGCATGTGTTACACTGCTAGGAAAATCATTTTTTTAATTATTCAACCAATGGAAAAGTGCTTGGCTTCTTTCAAAAGAAAAGGAAATCCTCTAGTGTTAGTCAAGTCTGTGTTTTAAAATATAACATTATTTATCCAACAAAGTACAATTCATTACTGTGTAAAATGGCTCGGTTTTCAAACCTTTTTATTTTTTTGAAAATGCTGAGAGTATCAAAAAAGCGTATTGGAAGGTCACATTTTTATTTGTCTATTCAATGTTTTTCAAAAGTTGCATGAGAGATACAAAAGGTAGAATATATGAAAACATACTGTGCATTGTTTATCCTAACCTTGCCATGGTTATTGTATAAATGAGTGGCATAAATTGGTATGAAAAACTACTGTTGATTGTAATTTTTCATTTGCTTCTAGACTGTTAATTTTACCCATTCATCTATAAAGGTCAATATCTCCTTTTTTTTCTTCAGCACTCATTTTATGAAACTTGGTTATTAGGATGAGGCAATAGAAAATCCAGCACCATCATTTCATGCTTTCAGCAATCAATGTTATTTAAACTCACTGATTTTCTTTTGTGTTTCTTTGACTCATTAAATCTTCTGCAATATTTTCAATTACAGTAGCAAAAAAAAATTTTTTAGCAGTCATTTTATCCTCAGATGTTCAAAAGCTGAATAAACGTGTTTGAATAATGCATTTCTAAGACTACTAAAGAAATTATTGTAAATAAGAAATATATTTGACTTGACATTTTGTTTCAGTATCACATAATCTCTAAAAGTTATCTAAAAGGTCTTTTGAGTCAGTCATGTAAAGTTGATATTTTCTTGCAATCCATTCTTGTCTCCATCCATTGTTAAAACAAGCTTTCCTAGCCAAATCTTGTTACTGTGCATCATGCTAATTGCAATTTACATTATATAAATGGCTTTGTAAAGAAAACTATAACATTAAGCCTTGAAAGTTGCATGTTTCTATTTGCTCAAATCTGATACACTTATTTTGAGAGGGTCATTGCAAGGAAAGCTGTGTAGGCAGGAAGAATGTCTTGTATAATAAGCTTAAACAGAACCTTTTGTTTGTCGTAGTATTCTCAGGCCTGAAAATTAGGCCTCCTTTTTCTAACTGCTGGTTGAAGTGGTTCATTACTGCAGTTTCCTCCTTCAGGCCTTGGCCCAGCCATTCCCAGTACTCAAGGTTTGTAACTTCCTTAAAAAGGAAGAAGGAAAACATGGCACACAAAGGTCCTGTTAGCACTTCCTATGTGAAAGTAGCAGCTTTCTAAAAGGTACAACTACAATTACCTCACATTGTGGGGATGCGCACAATCCCAACAATGGCTCCAGTCTAGCAAGTGGCATTCTGTCTTTCTGGAGTTACTTCCCTAATTAGAAATGAAGAAGTTCTATTCTAGTGAGTACATCTATTTACGGTTTGTCACAATGCTTTAACTTGAGCATCCTTCTGAAAGAACAGTGTTAAAAAACACAAGTGCTCTTTTGGCAGAGTTGTCTATGGGGAAGCACCACATTCCAAACCGTTACACCCTCTAAAAAAAGTGTAGCAGCTTTTTCCAGTATTGTTCACACTTCAGGATTCATTTTAGACAATAAAACTTCTGCCCAGTGGGTTCTGGGAATGACAGTTGACAATGGAGGGGCATTCTTAGGAGAGTCTAATGATAGAAAAAAGAAAATATTTATTGCTTTTGACAGTTTCACAAGGAGCAAAAATCTTTGTCATGTCTAACGTTTCCACAGCTGTTAGAGGAAGGGTGGCTTATAAGAACTAAAACAATCCAACTACCTTTGTTTGCACACTGAAATCTAGAGCAAGCTGTTAAATGAAAGATTGCATTCATTAAGGTAAGATACATGTGCTTGCAATATGATGTATTTTTTTTAAAAGTACAAACCTATAAATCCTAATCCTTGAAGGAAGGACTTGTGCATAAAAGTATAGCTCCATCCAAATCTCAAGGGGTTAAATATGTTTTCGTCTCCTCTGATTCGTCTTAGAAAATGTCAGGATAAAGACAAATAGTGCAGTCATGCATATATTTATTTTGCTCATTATGTTATGTGGGATTAATATTTTAACCCTTTGAATGCTATAGAGGCATGCAATGCATTAGTCTGCATGTAGCACACTAATGCAATAGAAAAAAGGCAAGCATTTTACGACTGATTGTTTTTGCTTTTAACATACACATCTATATATTAACCTGTTAAGTTTTATGCGCAACCTCAAGGATTTTGAATGCAAAGTAATAGTGTGTATATGAAATCATACAATTATATTTTATTGAAATGTCACATGGCTATGTTGACTTAATCATACAGCAGATTCATATTTATGCATACAGATTTTCATACTTTGCCTTTAACCCCTTGCGTGCTATAGACTTCACCAACACAATGCATTCTAGACGTCGCGACTTGCCAGTGCCCAAGGCGCTCGTTGTTACTTGATGCTGTCAGGTATAGAACGTCAGTTCTGTTTCATATACCTGTCATATTTATACAGGTGTGCTTCACTCTTTTACATTTTCATGAAATGTTCACAACCGTTCTGTCTACACAATTCCAGGGCCTTGATATCTTTAACCCTTTGAGTGTCAGAGGGATATCATTCTGGCACTCAAAGGATTAACTATTATATTTCTAGTTTTTACATCCTTTATAATATATCCACTTCATTTATGTTTTTAATTCTTTTTTTATATGCATAAATATATTTTAAAACATGTTTTGTTGGAGTTCTTTTAATTATAAAATACATCAGTTGGTCACTCAACTTACTTTTCATACATAAACATCTGCAAACAGCAAAGCCCATCTTTATTGACATACATAAACCCATTTGCGTACCAGAGTGCGAGAAATATTTTGACATACCTGGAAACTTTCTGGGCATTACTCAGAGATTCAAGGGTTTGACTCAAATCACAGGTTTTTCTCAGGGTGAGATAGTTTAGTGTTTTCTTCTAGAATTTGCACCAATTAAATGTTTGTTTTGCCTCAAAATGAGTGACAATTCTACCAGAAGGCAGAAGGAGAATTCCTGCTTGTTTTGTGGATTTAGGAGGTGATATATCTAAGCTGTTTCACATTAATGGTTCCTTGAAGACTGCTTGACATAGCTCTTAGGGTAAGCAGGGACAAAGCCACCAGAATCTGTGTTGTGGGGAACTTTATTGGATATTATGTCAAAGATCTCAGAGATAGCTTCTTTTGAAAGTTTTCAGGTATGAATATTGCCCAGACACACAAAGAGATAAATCAACCATAAAGAGAATTGCTACTGTGCTTATATGTCGAATTCATTTTTTTTTAAATTCTTTAATGACCCAAGCCGTGTGCAAGACAGTCCACTGGTCCTCAAGCGGTAAATATTTACAATTTCATAAGTAGACATTTTCGTACTATAAATTGATTTGTTGATCACTAGCATATGCAGCAGCACTGCACAATGGGGTAACAATATATAAATACACTGGTAACAATTATTATGAAATACAAAAGAAAGAGGTAGAGCGGTTCCTTCCCCAAAGAGCTTACAATCTAGTCAATAACTATCTACAGATCAGATGTATGTTTTAGCTAATTGCTAAGTAGCTACTTATCATAAAACGTATTACAATTTGCTTTTTTTTACAGTACTTTTTTTCCTTTTACTATTAAAATGAAATATATTTTTAAAAAAAAATCTCAAGTAGCTATAAAAACATTCTATAAAATCTCATGTCTTTCTACTGACATTTTCTTATAAATATGTGGCTTTGTCATATTCCTTTTATTTGAATCATATGAATTCCTGATAGTTATGTGCTGTTAGGTTAAAGTAACCTATTGCATTATGCAAATATTTTTGAATACATTCCTATAACTGATAATGTTCAAATATTTTATGTCTAATATCATTTAGCCGCTAAGATGCTAAAGAAGTTTCCAAAGCATTGCTAAGCATTATGTTGGAGATTTATTTGGCATCTGAGGGGCTAAGCACAATAAGTAAATGTTCTAATGTGAACTGCTTGGAAGAACTGTGAAAATAATGTTATATTGTATGAAAACTGAACAGGTATTACACAGTATTATCCTTAAAGTTAAAAAATTCAGGATTATTGAGGTTAACGTTTTTTGTCTTTCTTTTAAACCATACACTTTCTCTCTTAATTCCTCACAGTGATACATTTGCTAGTATTACATAACAAGGTTTATTTGCTTTTGAAGTAAAGTTGAAGTTGTAATCTTACAGTGAAGAACATATATTTGTACCCAAACGTTTCATGTAAGAATCTTTTTATAAAGACAATTTCACATAAAAAGTGAAATTTTTTTCATTCTCATGAAAATGATTTTTTATTTATTTCACTATTGCCTGTGAAATTAACCCTTTGAGTGCCAGTGGGGTATGCAACGTATTGCTTTGCAATGCTTTGCTTACCCCTCTGGCACTGAAAGGTTTAACACCCGCTGAGGATGATTAACTAAGACCGGAGTAATTCTGGAGCAAACCAACTGCACCACAGGAGACAAAACAAATCCCCATATTGCTACTGATTTAATTGGAGCTCTTAACTCCTTAAATGCTTATTGTTGGTGAAGTTTGTTTGCCCCAGAATTACTTTAGTGTACATCAGCCTCACTGCATGTGTAAAATATACTCTTTTATGAATTATTTATGAGCAAACTAGTATTAAAGCCCGTGTACACGGGCCCACACTGGCGGCACTGCAGTCATGCGCAGTACTGACTGTGTGCGATGCAGACTGTTCTGTGCATGACTGCAGAGCGTACAGCCGTCTCTACTGTGCATGACGGCTTCTGACACACATCCTTAGCAAATTATAATATAGGATGATACAAGACAAACAATGATGTTGCTACATCCAGTATAGATTCTAGGACCAACAAATGGTTATATCATATAAAAGATTATTGAATAATCATAGACAACTATCTATAGTATTTCAATTACCATGGAAACCTTATTGAAAGTCAACTTCCTCTTGTGTAAAGTGGAACTAACGTTCAATTATAATTTGGCTGATTCTGAAAGGGATTCAAAATTGTCTATATTTATCCTAGTCATTCTTTATTTAACCCTTTGAGTGTTAGAGGGATATGGGTTAAACTATAGTTTATGAGATAGCTGAGAGGAAGAGTGCAATGTTCAAATCTTACAAACCAGGCTGTGCCAGCCAATACTGTCTAATTTACAAAAACAGGCAAATAAAGCTAAATTGACTTAAACAGGAGTGTTTGATCACATCTGGGCATATTAGATAACAGTTCTAAATAGTTAAAATATTTATATTGTCAGTTACATATAACAGGCAAATGTAAAAAAAATAATAATAATTGTGATTAATTTTGTGTTTTTTTTACCATATTGTGTAAAATTACTGGGGTTATATATTAACAGTCTGAATGTTGGAGAGACATGCAAATTCATGCTTTGCAATGCTCTTTCACACCCCTGATGTACTGAAGGGTTAAACTAAGGCTATTGTGTCATATTTATGTCAAAACAAAAATGGAGAAATCCTGGGACAATACAACAGCACTTTATTCAATAGAGAAAGGAGTTTATTGAAATCAGTTGAGGTGTGCCATTGATGAATATGGTGTAATTGTTTTCATCAGACTTACTCCTCCTTTTACTTAGTAAAAATGTCTCTGTATCAAACGTAAAGCAGAGCAATTCAGGAGCAAACAGCAGAATCATATGTATTATATGATGAAATCACATTGATTTCAGTTGGGCTTTTTCTTTGTTTGCTCAAGAATCCGTGCACTTTGTCCTTGGTGCATAAGGTAACATTCAGTGAGGGAAAGTGGTGCAATTCCGGATCCAACTAGCTGCATCAATAAAAAATCTCATTGATGTAAATGGTGCTTTTAACACCTTTTTAAATCAATTGGAATTTTGGGAAATAGTATTTGTCCACTATGGTGCAGCAGTTTTGCCCAAGTATTGAACATTTTTAGCTTCCTGAACACGACCCATAAACAGGCCTGGATTTCCCAATAGACAGAGTAGGCTACTGCCTACAACTCCCCATTTCTAGAAGGTCCTCTGCTGTGCTGGTCAGACCAACATTCTGAGTTGTGGGCGTGACCAGAGCAATCTTAATGTCCCTGCTCCAGTTCTTTACCCCTTTACAGACTATTAACCCCTTTGATGCTTGAGAATGCAATGCGTTGGAGATCTCTCTAGCAACCAAGGGGTTAACTCTGTGTTCTTTCTTTCTTGTTATAGACCAAGGGTATTTTCTGTGCCAGGAAATGGTGGATGGGACTGGGGGGGGGGTCCATGTGAGGAGTGGGGGATTGGTCATTGCAAAGGGCACCTAGAGTGTCTTACCGAAAGGCACCTGGGATACAATTCCAGCCCTGGCAATAAGGAGCTTTTTCTAACTGATTTTTTACCCAGTTTTGCACCCAGGAGACATTAAAACATAAACACTGCAATAAATATTTTAGTAATGAAACATTCTTGACATAAAACAATACATAAAGTATAAAATAATTTTGCCATTTGATGTTATCCATGTTTTAGATTGATTTTGCTAAAATTGTGGTATTTCCCACTCATAGTTTTTTATCGTATACCAATTTGGTTTTAATCCATACCATTAGAACTGGTATAAAGTCTCAAGACAACTGCACATTTAGCATTAATTGTGCAGACTATAAATGTAATTTATAGTGGTGCCAATGGAAAATGGAGCCTTTGTTTTAGAGAAGGACAAAGTGAGGCCCGCCAATTGCTCTAGACTACAACTCCCCTAGTTTCCACCAGCCAATGGCTGGCAGCGAATGATGGGAATTGTAGTCTGACTGTAGCTGGAGTGCCTCACATTGCCCACTACTGCTCTATACAATATCAACATAATTTCCACTTCGGTATATGTACTGTAAGTATTTACAGATATCTATAGCAAGCTAACTTTCAGCCCTCCCATTGCTGTTTATTAGCAGTCCCATCATCTTCAGCCAGTTGTTTGCTGGCTAAATATGATGGAAGATCTAGCCTAACAATAGCTAGAAAGCAACATGTTTCCAATTCCTGGCATACAGCAATATTTTGGATTTCTTTTTATTTAAAGCTCAAATCTGACACAGCCATTCGATTTTCTGCAGGTCACAGTTAAATGCCAATATACTTTGTATTAGTTTTTTGATGGAAGTTCACATATTTGAAAACTCTTTTTAATTTAGAAAGAGAAACATTAAGTAGTAGACAAAATAAAGTTATTTATTATTTAACATTGATGTAAATATATTGAAATGTATGTGAAGACATAATATTTCCATATGAACTAGCATTCCTGAAAAAATGTCACAATTAAAATTATGTCTGAGCTGCATTTTTCTATGCAATATTTTGGTGATTTTTTTGCATATATTGTCTATAAAAAGAAGTTTTCTCTCTATATAAGAATATATATAGTCATAGTAAGAACACTCACTCTCAGTTACTAAATGCCCAGGTGCTCAATCCCATAGCTTGATAATGCATAGAATTTTAAAGAAGAAGGCAGCACCCCTGGGACTTTTAATACAATTTTTTTTATTAAGGCAAAAATGGTCAAGAATAGCTGGCCAACGTTTTGGTCACAAGACCTTTATCATCTTGATAAAGGTCTTGCGACCGAAATGTCGCCTTAATTAAGATCTTGTATTAAAACTCCCACAGGTGCGGCCCTCTTCTTTACAATTATATATATATATATATATATATATATATATATATATAATAGGGGAACTTTTGCCATGATACTACTGCTGGATACAAGAGAAAACATATTGCAACAGTGAAATCAAATATGTGTTTTACACAATAAAGAAAATGACATCATAGACAAATGCAAAAAAATGGTGTTTTATAAACATATACTAAAGGTTTTAAAATGTTAAATGTTTTTGATAAAATACAAAGACTAAGGGATTTATTCATCAAGCTAAAGAGGACAATTCTGGTGCAAGTCAACTGCTCAGTAGAGGACAACTAAATATTACCCATATGTCCATTGATTTAAATAGTGATGTTTCCAATGTTTCTCAGTGTGTTGAGACCTCTCTAGCATTCAAGTGATTAAAATCCCCACTTACATTAAAAGGACTTTTAATTTCCCACATCTGGTGCAGTTGGTTTACTCAAGACTTTAGCTTTGATGAATATGGATATAAATATGACTGACGTTTAAACAGTGTCTTGAAAATGTAAACTAACTAGTCAGCAGTTTTGACCTCTGCTTTACCTCAGGGCTACTGCATTGTCTTGACTATGGTGTCAAATCTCCTATACTTAACATCATACGATTCAGAAATGAAGCTCTGCTCAGATTTATATAAAACACATAGACACCTAATGTGTAAGACTTGAGATGTTAAATGTTGGAGTTTTGTTTTCTGGTCTAAAATTGTGTAGCTGCTGATTTCTTTTACTGGACTAGCCAAATAGACATTCATAATATACAGATCATTCAAGATCCTAGAAGATTTTTCTATTAAGTTGGACCATTAAAAAGCATGATCTACTATAACAAACTTTTTAACTAAAAATATGAAAATCATTTATATTAGGCAAGAGTATGAAAGATGTCAGGTTTTGAGAGACAGGAACAGATGAGAAATTTAGTAGCTCAAATTTTAGGCAGTAACCTGTATGAACTTAATCTGTGATGAATTCCTACTACACAGAATATATCATATGAATTGGCTAATGAACTGAGGAGACCTGGAACAATTCTTAGACAAACCAGCTGCAGCACATGGGGAATTAAACATCCCTATAGATTTAAATTAGGCTATTAAATTGGAATTTACACTTAGATATAATTTAGACAATATAGTCACTGAATAGATCATTATAACAGAATATATAATTCAAATAATTCATATGATAACTAGTAACATATATAAACTATCCCACAAGCTCCTCAAGAAGAGGAATATTGAACTCTTGTGAGTGAAACCTTAACCTTGGTCCCTTCCTATTTATAGCATGAACCAGCACACACAGAAGACACTAGATGTTCATACTCAGAATGGACCATTGGTAAGTTTCAACTGGTAAGATTGAGTTTACTATGTCTTGCTGGAAATGTTAGACATTTTTATTTAGCCCCATTGGTACTGTTCACTTGCTTCCACAATGTTTCAATTTTCTTAGCACATCAGCCTCAAAGAGTAACACACAAAAGCTTAGCTTCTTGTTAACCCATCATGTATATGTGAAAACACAACCTCTCTGATTTTCTCAATCTTGTCTATATGAGTTTTTTTCTGTACATCAAACATCAGCTAGACATAAGATTCTGTGAGCTGAGAAGCAAAATCCTTGCTCAAACATGGAAGATTATATTTACATTATTAATTTTATGGAAGGAGCTGAAATGTAGCCCATGAAAGTTAAGTCATATATTTACTCATGACACAATGTCTGTTAGTGAGTTTAGCAGTGTAGTGCAAGGCAGTATGTAATGCTGCAGAAAGAAGCAGAGGCACTGATTATGGAACATACAAAATATATCCTTTGAATTACTTGTGAATAAGAGGTAGAAAACTGGAAAATTTGTGTCACTTTGTCGTTTAAAAACACGCCCATTGCTTTTTTTTTTTTTTTTTTTTTTTTTTTTTGCATGTCCGTGTCAAATTTGACAAAAAAAATGGACTTTCTAACTGCATTCCTTAAATACTATAATTTACCAGTAGGTTTCATAAAGCTGTATTTTCCAGGAGACACTGGTCATTGTTAAGGTATCAAAGTTTCAGTTTTCCAACATTTCAGTGCTGTAACATATACCCTTGTCCTCCCATGCTACCCTCAAGAGAAGCTTCCATTAGATCAAAATGTTGATTTTGAGTAAGTGCTCAAATGTTTTGCAAATTGCAAATTGCACATTTTAGCAGTTGAGCTCTTCATGTCCAGTCATGGAGCTGAAACTCATTTATTGAAGCAGCATCAGCAGCAGAGAGTCCAGTCTATCAATGTCAGTAGAGCGTTGTAACCTTAGAATATTAAAGGGATAGTAATACTTTGTTTTAACTTTATTTTATTTTGTAAGCATTAAAAAAACATGAAGAACGATACAAGTCTTATCTCTCAAACCTTTATGGTTTAAGAGATATTCACAAGCAAAGTTTCCCCTCCCCTCCCCTTTTACCTAGTGTAAGCCATCTCTTCTCAGATGTGAATCTGGTTGTAAGACCAGACAGATAACAGCAGGGGACAATCTTCTTTATATGAAAACAATGAAAGCCCTGCCCCCCTTGACAAGCTTTTCAGGTTTTTCCCTCATCTTAATTGAAGATTGTCCCTCTCTGCAATCTACCTGGGCACCTCCCTTCTGCTCTGGCTGAGCAATGTTACATCAGTAAAAGGGGCGGGAGGGGGATACTTTGTCATTGAATTACTCTTGAACTACAAGTCTGACAGAACTGAAATAACACTCTCCAAAGTCCAAATACTATGATGATTAATTAGAGCTGCTTTTATTATGAAACATTACTATCCCTTTAAGGTCACTTTACAGCAGGCCTTATCAATGCAGGAGCTAGTGTTTTGCTAATTAAACTATATTGAAAATTATAAAGATAAAAATTAACTGTAGAGAAGATGGTAGTTCAACCTAAAAACATCAGACCTGCAGTATATAATGAGGCACTCAACTAGATAAATGAATAGTAATACATCATTTATACAAAAATAAAACAAGAGAATCATGAAAAATTAGATTTTATCTATTATGTCATTGGTTATATTTTTCATGATTCACTTATTTAATTTTTTAATAAATTGGTGCATTACAATTCTTGTGTCTAGTTGTGTATTTAATTATATAGATCTACTGTTTTCAGGTTGAACTGCCATTTTGTTTTTGTTAAGTTCTTACCTTTTCAGATATTGTTTAGCCCTAGAGTGTACCACACTGTTTTACTGGTGATATTAGACATACCGTAATTTTACTTTATGGTGAGAGAAAGTCTATTTATTATTGCAATTATACTATACTAGACCACATTATGGACACATATGGGCTTTTATTAGCCTCTTGACTTCTAGATATGTCTACTCTCCCACAGAATGCTTCACAATTCATTTAAGATGTTTTTAGCTTAGTTAAGTTAGTTAAGTGGGGAGGAATACTGTAACCAGAAATCTCTCCAAAATCTGTGTTATAAAGCTTAGCTATCAATTATAAACATAATAATACATAAGAATTTGAGAGGTTCAATGATTGGACAATTTCTTTCTCTAACAAGATGCAGGTGCTCTTCAAGTTTATGTAACATTTGACTGGCAGTGCCTAGAAAAGCCACCCAAAATATATGGGCATAAATGGACAACACAGAAACAGACAAAATAGGAAACAAAAAACTATCAAGCAAGGTAAGCTAATGTTTTTTTCTATATTGTGGGAATGCTAACTACCTCTGCAATTGCCTTGCTATGATTGCAAATAAACCTAATAAAGATTATTTTTATACTGGGTGAGTGCCAACTTGTGTTTCTTCTTTTTATTTCTATTTATATTGTGGATAACTATTTACCAGTGAGAGAACAAGTGACTACATGCTGAAAAAGGTGGACTCTCTTGTGCCTTTATGCTTGGAAGTAGTGCTAGTAATTGTAGTCCGCCTCACACACCAGCACTTCCATTTTGCTTGAGTTTGTGAGCTTGGCTGCTGGCATTACACTGATTGGCTGGCCAGAACCCGTGGTCGGGTGCTGTATAGCACCTGACCATCGAGTTCGGCTCAGTCTGAGCCAGGGAGAGCTGAGGATAGGAAGGGAAAGGCAGTGTAGGGAGGAAAAAAAAAAAATTGTGAAAAAAAAGAACCAAAAGTCCTTTTTAGGACTACTGTGTGTGGGGGCAGCAGGTTATTTTGTGTGGGGGAAAAAAAAAAAAAAAAAAAAAAAAAAATATTCTGTTTAGTGTGAAAAGTTGCAGATTAGAGCACATTCTGTTTAGTGTGCACAGTTGCAGATTAGAGCACATTCTGTTTAGTGTGCAAAGTTGCAGATTAGAGCACATTCTGTTTAGTGTGCAAAGTTGCAGATTAGAGCACATTCTGTTAAGTCTTCAAACTAAAATATCAAAGTCACATATTCCATTCAGTGTGCGTCGCCGCAGTTTAGCAGCACATTCTGTGTACTGTGCAGAGTTGCAGAATAGGAAGAAATACTGTTAAGTCTTCAAACTAAAATATCAAAGTCACATATTCCATTCAGTGTGCTTCGCCGCAGTTTAGCAGCACATTCTGTGTACTGTGCAGAGTTGCAGAATAGGAAGAAATACTGTTAAGTTTTCAAACTCAAATATTAAAGTCACATATTCCATTCAGTGTGCTTCGCCGCAGTTTAGCAGCACATTCTGTGTACTCTGCAGAGTTGCAGAATAGTAAGAAATAGTGTTAAGTTTTCAAACTCAAATATCAAAGTCACATATTCCATTCAGTGTGTATCACCGCCGTTTAGCAGCCTATTCTGTGTACTCTGCACAGTTGCAGAATAGTAAGAAATACTGTTAAGTTTTCAAACTCAAATATTAAAGTCACATATTCCATTCAGTGTGTTTCACCGCCGTTTAGCAGCCTATTCTGTGTACTCTGCACAGTTGCAGAATAGTAAGAAATACTGTTAAGTTTTCAAACTCAAATATTAAAGTCACATATTCCATTCAGTGTGTTTCACCGCCGTTTAGCAGCCTATTCTGTGTACTCTGCACAGTTGCAGAATAATAAGAAATACTGTTAAGTTTTCAAACTCAAATATTAAAGTCACATATTCCATTCAGTGTGTATCACCGCCGTTTAGCAGCCTATTCTGTGTACTCTGCAGAGTTGCAGAATAGTAAGAAATAGTGTTAAGTTTTCAAACTCAAATATCAAAGTCACATATTCCATTCAGTGTGTATCACCGCCGTTTAGCAGCCTATTCTGTGTACTCTGAACAGTTGCAGAATAGTAAGAAATACTGTTAAGTTTTCAAACTCAAATATTAAAGTCACATATTCCATTCAGTGTGTTTCACCGCCGTTTAGCAGCCTATTCTGTGTACTCTGCACAGTTGCAGAATAGTAAGAAATACTGTTAAGTTTTCAAACTCAAATATTAAAGTCACATATTCCATTCAGTGTGTTTCACCGCCGTTTAGCAGCCTATTCTGTGTACTCTGCACAGTTGCAGAATAATAAGAAATACTGTTAAGTTTTCAAACTCAAATATTAAAGTCACATATTCCATTCAGTGTGTATCACCGCCGTTTAGCAGCCTATTCTGTGTACTCTGAACAGTTGCAGAATAGTAAGAAATACTGTTAAGTTTTCAAACTCAAATATTAAAGTCACATATTCCATTCAGTGTGTTTCACCGCCGTTTAGCAGCCTATTCTGTGTACTCTGCAGAGTTGCAGAATAGTAAGAAATACTGTTAAGTTTTCAAACTCAAATATTAAAGTCACATATTCCATTCAGTGTGTTTCACCGCCGTTTAGCAGCCTATTCTGTGTACTCTGCAGAGTTGCAGAATAGTAAGAAATACTGTTAAGTTTTCAAACTCAAATATTAAAGTCACATATTCCATTCAGTGTGTTTCACCGCCGTTTAGCAGCCTATTCTGTGTACTCTGCACAGTTGCAGAATAATAAGAAATACTGTTAAGTTTTCAAACTCAAATATCAAAGTCACATATTCCATTCAGTGTGTATCACCGCCGTTTAGCAGCCTATTCTGTGTACTCTGAACAGTTGCAGAATAGTAAGAAATACTGTTAAGTTTTCAAACTCAAATATTAAAGTCACATATTCCATTCAGTGTGTATCACCGCCGTTTAGCAGCCTATTCTGTGTACTCTGCAGAGTTGCAGAATAGTAAGAAATACTGTTAAGTTTTCAAACTCAAATATTAAAGTCACATATTCTGTGTAAGATGAAGAAGGCGGGTAAAAAGGGACGGGGAAGTGGACGTGATCCTGAAAGTTCAGGGCGCGGGTCAGGACGCGGAGAAACTGTGCCTGGTGCCAGAGCACAAGAAAGAAAGACATCCACCATACCTAGCTTCATGTCTAATTTTACAGGGCGTCGCAGGACATCACTCTCGAGGTCCGACCACTGCGAACAGGTGGTCGGTTGGATGACAGCTGATACTGCTTCCAGTCGGTTAAGCACCACCCTGTCTTCCACCAAGTCCACTCTCAGTAGCCAAGAGTCTGGTCAAAATAATCCTCACTCTGATCATCCTTCCTCCCACCATACACGGTCTGGTCAAAGAAGTGATCCCACACTGGGATATAGTGAGGAGCTCGTCTCATCACCAATCCTTCATTTGACCCTCTCTCCAAGCACGCTTGCAGAGGAACATGACATCTTGTGCCCTGATTCACAACCTCTAGAGGCTACCCAATCACAAGAAGATGACAGATGTGAACGGTCAAAGGTCAAAGGAAGTAGTGGATGATGATGATGATGATGAGACACAGTTGCCATTAAATCAACCACTATTTCCGTCTCAAGACCTTGTTGAGGAGAATGTTATACAGTTGTCAATGACTGAGTATGTGGTGGGATCAAGACTTGAGGAGGATGATCAGAGTGAGGAAGTGGAGGAGGACTTGGTGGACGATGAGGTGACTGACCCCACCTGGGAAGGTGTAGAGCCGAGCGATGTCAGCAGTCCTGAGGGTGAGCCATCTGCAGCACCGCAACAGGCTGGAAGAGGCAGTGGTGTGGCTACAGAAAGAAGGCGGACCGCACCAAACCGGCCCGCAAATGTTCCACGGAGCACCCCCTTGCGTAAATCTACCTTGCCAAGGGGTAGGTGTTCCGCGGTATGGCGTTTTTTTAAGGAAAGTGCGGACGACAAAAGAATTGTAGTTTGCAACCTGTGCCACACCAGAATGAGCCGAGGCATGAACACTAGAAACCTCACCACCACCAGCATGATCCGACACATGGCATCCAAGCACCGTAGTAAGTGGGAGGAACGCCTGGATCGCCCATCTGTGTCTGCAGGCCACACCACTGCCTCCTCTTCCCCTGTTTTCGGTGCCGGCCAATCGCCTGTCGAAGGCGCAGGCCCGCATACCTCCCGCCCTGCACCTGTACCATCTGAAGCACCATCAGCGACCACATCCACTTCCCTGTCCCAGCACAGCGTCCAAATGTCGTTACCCCAGGCATTTGAGCGCAAGAGAAAGTACCCAGCCACCCACCCACAGGCCATAGCACTAACCTCACACCTTTCAAAATTACTGGCCATCGAAATGCTGCCATTTAGGCTTGTGGACACTGAGTCCTTCCGCAGCCTGATGGCAGCAGCTGTCCCTCGGTACGCGGTCCCCAGCCGCCACTACTTTTCCCGGTGTGCCATCCCCGCATTACACCACCATGTGTCCCGTAACATCACCCGTGCCCTGACCAACGCAGTTACTGGGAAGGTCCACTTAACGACTGACACATGGACAAGTGCTTGTGGCCAGGGACGCTACATTTCCCTGACGGCACACTGGGTGAATGTCGTGGAGGCTGGGAGCGACTCGGACCCTGGGATGGCACGGGTGCTACCCACGCCGAGGATTGTGGGCCCTACCTCCATCAGGGTTTCCACCAGCACCTACGTTATTGGCTCCTCCTCCTCCGTTTCCACCTCCGAATTCTCTACACACACCGCCACTCCCCAATCAGCCAGTAGCTGGAAGCAGTGTAGCACTGCAGTGGGGAAGCGTCAACAGGCCGTGCTGAAGCTGATCTGCCTTGGGGACAAACAGCACACGGCCTCAGAGCTGTTGCAGGGGATTAGTCACCAGACCGAGCAGTGGCTCTCGCCACTCAACCTGCAACCAGGCATGGTTGTGTGTGATAATGGGCGTAACTTGGTGGCGGCTTTGGAGCTCGGCAAGCTCACACACGTACCATGCCTAGCGCATGTATTTAATTTAGTGGTGCAGCGATTTCTAAAAACCTACCCCAATGTGCATGATCTCTTGACCAAGGTGCGCCGCGTGTGTGCACATTTCCGTAAGTCATCTACAGCTTCGGCCGGCCTGTTGAAGCTGCAGCAGCGCTTACAATTGCCAGCTCACCGGCTGCTGTGTGACGTGAGCACGCGCTGGAACTCCACCTTCCACATGTTGGCCCGGCTTTGTGAGCAGCAGAGGGCAGTAGTGGAGTACCAGCTGTTACACGGTCGTCGCCTCTCCGTTCAACTTCCTGTAATCAGAAGTGAGGAGTGGGAATGGATGTCAGACCTCTGCGAGGTTTTACGCAATTTTGAGGAATCGACACAGATGGTGAGCGGCGATAACGCTATTATCAGTGTAACCATCCCACTTCTGTGTCTACTGAAACGCTCGCTGCTCACAATTAAAACCGACGCTTTGCATGTGGAAGAGGTGGAAATGGGGGAGGAAGAGCTTACACAAGGTGATAGCCAGAGCACCCTCACTTCGTCTTCTCAGCGACAATTGGAGGAGGCGGAGGAGGAGGAGGAGGAGGAGGAGGAGGAGGAAGACACGGTTGCCTCCGCTACAGAGGGTAGCCATGGAACTTTAGTTCCATCTCTTCAGCGTGGGTGGGCAGAAGAGGAGGAAGAGGATGAGGAGATTGAGAGTCATCCTCCTGGTGAGGACAGCGAAATCTTGACTGTTGGTACTCTGGCACACATGGCTGACTTTATGTTAGGCTGCCTTTCCCGTGACCCACGCGTTATACGCATTTTAAACAACACGGATTACTGGGTGTTCACCCTTCTGGACCCCCGCTACAAAGAGAATTTCTCATCTCTCATTCCTCCGGTGGAGAGGACAAGCAAAATGGTGCAATACCAGAAGGTTCTTGTCGAAAAATTGCTCCAAAATTTTCCATCTGACAACGCTGGCGGCAGAGTACGTGCTACCTTGGCCAACCGAGAAGGGGAGAAAAGGGGAGCACACAGCAGTTCCGAGAAAGGCAGGGCAACACTCTCCAAGGCGTGGGACACCTTCATGACACCCCGCCAGCACCCTCACCCTGATGCGCAGCCTAGTGTCACAAGGAGGGAAAAGTTTTGGAAGATGGTGAAGGAGTACGTAGCAGACCGTGTCAGCGTCCTCAATGATCCCTCTGTGCCTTACAACTACTGGGTGTCCAAGCTGGACACGTGGTATGAACTGGCACTCTACGCCTTGGAGGTGCTGGCCTGCCCTGCCGCCAGCGTTCTGTCTGAGCGGGTATTTAGTGCTGCTGGTGGCATCATAACAGATAAGCGTATCCGCCTTTCCACCGACAATGCTGATAGGTTGACACTTATAAAAATGAACAAGGCCTGGATTTCCCCTGACTTCTCCACTCCACTGGAGGAAAGCCCCGGGGGAACATAAACTCACTTTATATATGTTATTTACAATGATGGGAATACTCTGTATTCCCATTCACCCCTTCCACCCAAAAAACGGGTATATGGTTGACTCTTAATCTTCTCATCCTCCTCCTCCTCTTCCATATGCCCTGGGATATAATTTTTATATAGGGCCAGCTCACCAGCGGGCCCTGTGATATAATTTTTATATAGGGCCAGCTCACCAGCGGGCCCTGTGATATAATTTTTATATAGGGTCAGCTCACCAGCGGGCCCTGTTTGCCAATTTTTATATAGGTCAGCTCACCAGCGGGCCTTCTCATATAATGTTTTATTGGGTCAGCTCTCTAGCGGGCCCTCTCATATAATGTTTTATAGCGTCATCTCACTAGCGGGCCTTCGCATATAATGTTTAGGATGGTCAGCTCTGCAGCAGACCCTCACCCATAATGTTTTAGATGGTCAGCTCAGCGCACGTTTCCCTCTTAATCATGGCCTCAGTTCAATAAAATCAAGGAAATTTTTGGGAGAATTTGCCTCTGTGCACGTTTCCCTCTTAATCATGGCCTCAGTTCTGAAAATCAAGGAAATTTTTGGGAGAATTTGCCTCTGTGCACGTTTCCCTCTTAATCATGGCCTCAGTTCTGAAAATCAAGGAAATTTTTGGGAGAATTTGCCTCTGCGCACGTTTCCCTCTTAATCATGGCCTCAGTTCTGAAAATCAAGGAAATTTTTGGGAGAATTTGCCTCTGTGCACGTTTCCCTCTTAATCATGGCCTCAGTTCTGAAAATCAAGGAAATTTTTGGGAGAATTTGCCTCTGCGCACGTTTCCCTCTTAATCATGGACTCAGTTCTGAAAATCAAGGAAATTTTTGGGAGAATTTGCCTCTGCGCACGTTTCCCTCTTAATCATGGCCTCACTTCCGAAAATCAAGGAAATTTTTGGGATAATTTGCAGATGATATACAAGTAAATATACAGCAAATATTGTTTGGTAACAATTTTTCGCCTAAAGTCGTTTTTATTTTCCTTTTTGTGTGTTTTACGGTCAGTCTGTAAAAATGGCGTACTACGGGCGAAAGATCGTTCCCAGCAGCGATGTTGGAGTCCAAGATGCATCCAGACATCCTCCCTATGCTGTCCCTGAACCATTTCTGTAGTGTTTCCATCTTTTTCTGCCCTTTTCCTATGGACCAGGCACCCTCCCCTCATCAGAGCAGGGGGTGCCTGGTGTAATGCTCGAGTCCTCCCATTGACTTCAATGGGGCTCGGGTGCTCGGCCGAGCACTCGAGCCTCAGGGGGTGCTCGGTCAGAGCACCCGAACACCCGAGCATTGGGGTGCTCGCTCATCACTAGTAAAGAGTAATTGATTATTGCTTCTAAGACTAGCGCACCTATGCTCAGACAGGGATATGGTATGGGGAAATCCTGCTTTATTATATCTAGTAGGAATAGAAATCACTCATTTGGGCATGACAATATATATGATATGATGATATAACAAACTGATCAAATAAGAAATGCTAGAAATAGAAAAACACTACAACACCACAAATATTTGTAATGACTAAATAACTGTGGCAGGTGGTAGAATTTGTAAAAATAGTTAAAAAGATACATGATTGATAAATGGCAAACTCTTTAAAATAAAAATAGGAAAACTGACAAATTAAATACTTTAATGTTGTTTGTAGTCAACTACAGTAAACATGGAGGTTTTTTATTTTTAGAATTCAGATCTGTTGAGCTATAAACAACTACCTATATTCTTGGGTTAAAGTAGCCATTCATTTACAGGAAACATTCAGGATGTCCTGAAATGTAACTGGAATGTGTGTATATTTTTTAAAATCTAGAGAAGTCAAGATAGGTCGATGACATTGTGACAGTTCTTGTACTTTCAAAGATTACTAATGTTAAACATTTTTAAACAGCAGCATAGCAACTTGTGAAAAAAAAGGGTCAAATATTAGTAGATGTGAGCAGATATTGTTTCCTTAGACTAATTGTGTAGAAGGTAAATCATATACACATCTGTTTACTGCTTTAAAAGAGTTGCATATATTGATTCTGTAAGTCCACACTAACATAATTTAAGGAAACAGTGATACAAAAAATTAAATAGGTTGATATAACTTTAAATATTGCCTTCTTACAGCTAGCATCTAAAAATTAATTATTCTTGTTGCATCCTTAAGGAGGTAGTAACATTTCGTATTACACATAGCTCAGAATGTTGAGCATATTTAATAGTTCTGGTCAGCGATGTTCATAGGCCTCAAAACCTGCTAGTTACAGTGTAATAATATTTTGAAGTTGATATCTCCTGTTCCTTTCCCCAATGTAAGCATATTTGTCCCAGAATATGTAGGCAAGGGAGAGTGCTAAACATATATATATAAATAGATGAAAACCCCCCTCTTTAATACACTTCTACCCCCCAATGAGAATATGACAAATCTTGTAGAAGTACAAAATATGTATATTTATTGATATAAAACCATAAGTCTCAAAAAAACCTATATGTCTCCACTGAATACAAGACACTAAAATACAGTTACAAATGATGTTATACCCAATAGTGGTACCACTATAATAAAAAGTCCTTAGAAACTAAACAGCCCGCAGAGGACACAATGAGAAATTGGACACGTATACTTTTATATAGATGTATACTCTACATTGGAAGGTGTTTTGGACACAGAAGGCTAGACATAGGGATTTTACAGAGAGGTGTACACCCAGTGCACAATGACCCCCAAGGGCTATTCCACATGGGGGAGTTTTTTGAGTGTATTTAGGATCAGAGCGAGATATTACATGTGTATGCAGGACACCGTGGACAATACATGTATCTGGTTCCACCTGTGTGTGCATGCACATGGAGATGGAGACTATAGGATGTTGATATATGGATGGATTATACATGTTTGGTTCTATATATGTATAGTTGCTGATGTGCCCTGGATTATTGTAGTGTGTGTGGACACAGGTGTGCACACATGTATAGTGAGGTGCACATTTGTTTCCACTATTAGACTAACAAAGGCATTATTTTCAATTAAATTGTTATTATTATCATTATTGATTATTTTTATTTTAATTATTATTATTATTTAAATTTGAATTTTAATTTTATATATTTAATATTTGATGATTATTTTTATTATTAACACATATTATGGTATATGGTTTTTAATTAAAAATTATTTAAAATAATTTAATATGATTTCAGGCATGGATTTGCTTTGATCTAATTAATAATAATTATACAGTTCTCCAGGGTTTATGTCTATACTAATTGATACCACGTATATCTATTAAAAAGGGATATGAAAGGGTTTTACTCACTGTGAATGAATTGTATGTAAGATAGGATTAATGAGCATATGGGGTTAATAGGAAAGAATAGTCCGAAAAGCTCAGTTGTTTGCATTTGGAGTGGAGCGGACAAATCGAAATCATTGGGACACTATATAAACTGTTTATTCTATGATATGGGAACTATTCATCGCTGAAGAAGTGTCCAGGTGGCACGAAATGCAATGGAGAGAAGTGGGACCACCAGGGGCGGACTGACCATTCGGGCATTCGGTCACGGACTGAGGGCCCGTGACCGAAGGGGGCCCGCCGCCGCCACTTCCAGAGCTGCTCAGCAGCTCTCCTACAACGGCCGCCGGCGCACCGTTCTAGTAACACAGAGCACTGGGAGATGACATCATCTCCCAGCCTCTGCATTACTAGAGGCGCGCGGGACGTTGCAGTGCTAAGCCACGCCGCTAGACCACCAGGGACTGCAGGTAGGGGCATGGTGGAGATGAAGGGGGTATTGTGAAGATGAAGGAGCAATGTGGAGACGGGTGCATTGTGGAAGGGGCATTGTGGAGGTGGAAGGGGCATTGTGGACAATGGGGCATTGAGGAAGGGGCAATGTGGAGATGGGGGTATTGTGGAAGGGGGCATTGTGGAGATGAAGGAGGTATTGTGGAAGGGGGCATTGTGGAGATGAAGGGGGTATTGTGGAAGGGGGCATTGTGGCGAGAAGGGGGCATTGTGGCGAGAAGGGGGCATTGTGGCGATGAGATGAAGGGGGCATTGTGGAGATGAGATGAAGGGGGCATTGTGGAGAGAAGGGGGCATTGTGGAGATGAGATGAAGGGGGCATTGTGGAGATGGGGGCATTGTGGAGGTGGAAGGGGCATTGTGGAGATTTCTGCAGGGGGCCCAGACCTCTTTTTGGACCAGGGGCCCTGAGTCCTGTCAGTCCGCCCCTGGGGACCACTACATTATCTAACAAGCCCATATGTGCTGTAGCACTTGAGGAATGTAAGAACTGTATCTATCTGATTTTCCCTCTGCCCGCTACTTTGGTTACTCTGCGATTGTGCTACTTTGATTGGTTGAAACATCCATCTGAGAGAGAAGAGATCGGTTTGAAGGAAGTGAGACACGGCTGGGAACACTGTGGGAGCTCTGCCCGCTCACACGAGTGTCTGCAGCTACATCAGTGCCTTACTATCTGCATCTAAGTGTTGTGATAGTGGGTTTGCCCTGGGCATAGACCCGGTGAAGTACCAAGAGAAAACAGCGGTTTTCCACCAGAGGGGCACCCACAGTTTTCAACGGCAGCCAGGAGAGGTATGTCCCACAATTAAAGGGGTATTACGCAGTGAGTGTGACTGAAGGACCGGAGAGCAGAGAAACAGAGTTCCATATTCAGAGTTCCATACTTATATGTGTATATTTACAACCGTACACAGAGACGGGAGAGGATACTGTAAATTATCCTGGTCAGAGAAAACTATTAACTTTTCCCATTCACAGATAATCCTGGACAATGTATGGGGAGCCTGGAATACTGGGAAAGGCGAGAATGTCTGCTCACTCAGAGCATATGAAAAACTAGATTTTAGGCCTCAGAAAGCAAATAATTTGTATAGATACTAGTATGAAGTACAGGGCATTTAATTATATATAACCCTATATATATATATATATATATATATATATATATATATATATATATATATATATAAAACCCCAGTTAATTTTTAGGTGTTAGTGTGAACAGATTTCACATTTTCAAATCTAGAGTCATACAATGTCTCTCTGATTCATGACCACCGAGGAGAAAGATTGATACAATTCACATGTGATGCAGAGAAGGTGATAGAATGTGGGAAGGAGCACTACTAGATGACCAAATCAGACGCTTTCCATTTTTTATGCACAATGGACCTTATATAATAACAATGACATTACTTAATCTGAAATATATAATGATAGTAAAGCACTTGACATGGAAAAAAGGGTAGATTTAATGATACAATTTTGAGCTAAAATAAATGCTACAACCAATACCTTAGTGCTACACCTGGCTCACACCAAGACAGCTGTGCTTGAAGATTCAAACATTACCTCATTATGATTAGGGAAAAAGCCTCTATGTCATGGCATCTGTGTATAAATTCTAAGAAGTGAAGTCACCGTTGCATTAAAGGTATAGTAGTGTTTCAAAATAAAAGCAGCTCCAATTAATCTTCATAGTATGTGGGCCATGGAGAGTATTATTTCAGTACTGTCAGAGTTATAGTTCAAGAGTAATTGCATGATCCCCCCTCCCGCCCCTTTTACCTGGTGTAAGCCGTATCCCCTCAGATGCGTAATCTGGTTTTAACACCAGACAGCTCACAGCAAGAGACAATCTTCTTACTGTGAGAACAATGAAAACTGTGCCCCCTCTTGACAGGTTTTTCAGGTTTTTCCCTTATGCTAACTGAATATTGTCCCTCTCAGCAAGCCATCTGAACACCACCTTTCTGTTCCGAGGTGAGCAGTGTTACATCAGTAAAAGGGGAGAGAGGGGGATACTTTATCATTCAATTACTCTTGAACTACGACTCAGACAGAACTGAAATAACACTCTCCATGGCCCAAATACTATGAAGATTAATTGGAGCTGCTTTTATTTTGAAACATTACTATCCCTTAAGATGTGCAGAGAGAGGTTATTTTATACTTTTGTTCACATCTCATACTTCTGTTTTGTGGTTCAGGAGGAACACTCCTATATTTTAGGAAAAACAATTAAAAACCACACTATAAGTTTTGAAATACAAATTTACAAAACTGTTCCCATATGTTAGTGTACACCACCCTGTTATGTTACCATTTGAAATGCAGGTCAGAAAGGTAACATATGTCATTTACAGAGATTTGCCACATAACAATTCCTCTTTAACAACTGGTATTTTCAAAACAAAAGTGATATAAGACTAAAATATACACACATTTTAGCTTGCCCATTCTGTGTCTTCTTAATACATAAAGTTACACTGCTTTCATTATACTGCTTTATTGTGCAAGATATGCTTACGTGCAAATCCAAACATTGTAGAAGAAACTGAAGTGAATAAGCATAGGTAATAAGGGTAAGAAATCATTTTGTACATTTATATGTAAATTGTACTTTGTGCTGTACACCCTACACTTAAAATAACTGACACTAGGGCCTCGATTCAATTGAAGTCGAAGGAAAAAAAACACCCAACAACATTTTTTCAAGCTTGGTAAGCAATTCGATTACCTGTGCTATGAAGAAATACTGTCGGAAAAAAAGCATCTGAGGAGTTAATTTGCCATTCAATTCCCTGTGTTAGCATTAAGATACATTAAGAGACCCACGCTAGTGAGTGAAAATTTGCACCCAGTTTTTTTGGGTGCAGAATCTCTTAACACATCTCAAAAGTGCTGATACAGGAATTGAAACAGAAAAAAAAAAAAAGGATACAAAAATCACCAGTCGATGTATTGATATGGGGCCCTAAGCCCTATATCAATACATCCAAACCAATCATAAAATATGTGAAATGTTAGTAGAATTAACCCTGGGAGTGCCAATGGTATATGCTTACCCCACTGGCACTCACAGGGTTAATCCGACTAAGTTAAAAGACAGCCCTTGACAATAAATGCCTACCAGTAATCCTGATGTCCAGCAGAGTCTTCAGCACCTTAGTCAGCTACTGCCCCTCTTCCTCTATTATCTTCTATCTTCCTTCTTCTTCAGTCTCTTCATCTTCTGTGTCCTCCTTTTCTGTCTTCTTATCTTCTTTGTTTCAAATAGTTTCCTGTAAAAAGAAAAAGCCATAATATGGAGGGGTAATTGTAGGGGGGGCAAGTGCCCCTCTCTGGACGCCCATGGCCAGAGGGATAAGCAACACTTTGCAGAGGGTTAAAGTAATGCATACATGCCAAGACAATATTCCCCCAAACGAAAAAGTATTGTCCCAATCCTTTTAGCAAAAAAAATGTCTTTGTTAGCCATAACACGAAAAAGAATCAAAGTTGTGGGCTTCCTCATTGTCACCAACAGTGGCGGCAGGAAGTGAGCCTAAGAACCCCTCTTTGGTACCTTTCAGGCTGATGCCCGAGTCACTGTGTGGGAAATTTGAACAGATACTGGCTTTTGTATGGCCAGTCTCTGTTCAAAATATCTTCCAGGTGTCCATTGGCTGGGATGTGTGCTTATGCACATCCCAGCCAGTCAGCTCCTAGTGGATTTCATCATCCCTCCACTAGGAGCTGATTGGGTGGGAGGTGTGTAAGACCACATCCCAGCCAATGGACGCCTGAGAGACATTTTATAAAAGCCAGTCTCTGTTCAAATTACGAAGGGGGAGTTGTTAAGACAGAAGAGACAAAGACAGAAAAGAAGAAGACAGAGGACACAGAGAAAAAGGAAGAAAGAAGATGGAAGATGACAGAAGAAGATGGACAGAGAGACAAAGACAGAAGAGAAGAAGACAGAGGATAGAGAGAAAGAGGAAGAAAGAAGATGGAAGATGACAGAAGAAGATGGACAGAGAGACAAAGACAGAAAAGAGAAAGACAGAGGATAGAGAGAAAGAGGAAGAAAGAAGACGGAAGATGACAGAAGAAGATGGAAAGCGGATGACAGGTAAGTGTTATACAGCTGTGGGTGTTAGGCTAGTGTTAGGTGTAGTATTGTTACACCTCTTTGTTACCGGTAGTGTAGGACTGGTGTTTGGGAGGGTGACTGTTTGTTTGAGCTCATGCTCGTTGCTTGGCAGTGTGTCAGACACCTAGCGTTAGCCCTTTTCCTTTGATATTCACATTATTTAGCATGGGTTTTCGGAACTTAAAACACATGATGATCGTCTGACCACAAATCAGTTTCTGTGGTCCAACGTTCATTGTGGTTTCAGTTGGTAGGGCAATTGAATACTGACTTATACATTTTTCTTGTATGGTCAGTAGCCAATTTTGCCCTACCGCCAGTTATAGCAGGATTTATTGAATCAAGGCCTAGGTGTTTTGCTAAGTCTTGGCTGAGGCAGTTAAATATCCATTTCTCATGCTTATAGCCATTGGTCTTGTTACAAGCTTGAGGCATGTAATGGTGCTGATCTCCCTACTATTAATAGTGCAATCGCCCAATTTATCTCCTCAGTTACCCAGTTGCACTGCATGGTGCAGTTATAAATCACCAGGTTTGACCAAACCCCAGATCTTTTTGGAAACCATGAACTCCCATGAGTGTCCTAGATGTCAGTAAAAAGAAGAATGGGACAGAGGGTTGTGCTTGCTATCAGAAAACCATCTCTTTAAATTTGCTGATAATCTATTTAAATATATGCATCACAAAATTGCTTAAATTATCATGGTATATAACTGTTCTCTTGATACAAAATATGACAATGGTGGATAGAGGGAGGCCCTCCAGTAGTAGCTTCACTACAACTCCAATGAACCTCCACCAGCTAATGTTGGACGATGATGAGTGTTGTAGTCTAGCAACAGCTGTTGAGTCTCATGTGAGGAACTCCTGGTATATGTAATCAATTCTTCCTTGTATGGCTTTGAATAAATCTCAACCCTGAGACTTGTTCAGTGCTCTGGATTGTTTTGAATTCTTTAGGATTGCTATAGGGCATATGAATAACAACAAAAACCAGGAGGTCTTGTCACAACAATTTATGATGGGTTTCATTTACTACTTGAATCAAGGAGCGATAGCTCCTTCTGTTTCAAATTATATATTTTATATCATCTAGATTACAAACTCACACAGGTGGGACCTTCTCAACATTGTATTGATGTTGGACTGCATGTCATATATTTTTTGTTCATTACTCCCATTGTGTACAATGCTATGGAATATAGTCATTTATAAATACAATTAATAATAATGTTCCATAGTAGGAAAAGGGTAATTTGTCCAACTGATAGTGCCCATTACATTACGTATTCTAGCAATCTGATAGAATCCCCTGTCAGTGTCCTATTTGCTCTTGAAGACAGTAAAATTACTCTACAACAATGATATGAATAACTTTAGACACCTTGAAGATGTAAATAGTTCCATATCAGATAATAACCCAAAACATGAATGGCACCCCAAAAAAATTGTTACTTTGACCCTGTATAAAAATACATGTAAATGTGGCATATTCATAAAGAGGAAGAATAGCCTGTCTGTTTATATGGTAATGTTCCATTACTTTACCCATATGACAAACCTTATAAGGAGAGTTAAGACCTCCTAACCATAACCCATCCCACTTATCTTAACCCCATAAGGACCAGCCACGTGCGCACGTGGTGGCACTTAAGGGCCATGGACTTTTTTTTTTGCAATCCCAGTTCAGGGCTCCCTGAATGGCGTACAGCCGTGCGGGGAGCCCTGAAATCCATGACGGTCCTGGTATGTCATGGGTCCTCACCAATTCATGACATGCCAGGACCATCAAGGGTCCTTAAGGGGTTAATATGGGCCAAGAATCATAATAGCCTCTATGAATTTTGCCCTTCTTCCTTAATTCAAGGGTTAACATCTTCAAACAGTCAAGCATGTTAAATCGATGGAGACAAACATGGCAGTTGCCAGTAGGACCACAGAACTCTTCTTACTTCACTTGCTAATCTTAACTCTTAAATGACCATATGGGTTTGCAATGCATTGCCTCGCAATGTCTTGTGCACCTCTGTGGTCCTAAAATGATTAAGAGCCTCATTCACTCTGTCTACTTCAGGGGATAGTAATGTTTCAAAATAAAAGCAGCTCCAATTAATCTTCAGAGTATTTGGGCCATGGATAGTGTTATTTCAGTACTGTCAGAGTGGTAGTTCAAGAGTAATTGAATGATAAAGTATGCCCCTCCCGCCACTTTTACCTAGTGTAGGCCACATCCACTCAGATGTGGAATCTGGTCCACAGACTAGACAGCTCTCAGCAAGGGACAATCTTCTTACTGTGATCATAAGGAAAACCCTGCCTCCCTAGACAGGTTTTTCCTTATGCTCACTGAAATTGTCCCTCTCTGCGATCCATCTGGACAGATTTGCTGCTCTGAGATAAGCAGTGTTACATCAGTAAAAGGGGCGAGAGGGGGATATTTTATCATTCAATTACTCTTGAACTACAACTCAGACAGTATTGAGATAACGTTCTCCATGGCCCAAATACTATGAAGATAAATTGGAGCTGCTTTTATTTTGAAACATTACTATCCCTTTCAGTACAATAAAACTGCCAGAAACTGTCATGTCCACCTCCATGAACATGATATCTAGGACTGATTGAAGATATAATCTCTTGAACAAAGGCACAAGGGCAAAGTTCATTGGGCTGTTAGGATTTTCCGGTCATAAAAAGGTGAATGGGAGTTATTATTAGGAGGTGTTAGTTCTCAATTAAGTATAGTCCTCCCCTTGAAATAAAACCTCAAAATCTCATAGAAACAATTTAAAAGCTCAGAACAGTTTAATTTCACACAACATAAGAGACAGAAATATCATGCAATGCTGATAATGTCCACTGAAAGCAGAGTACTGCTGAAAGGTGTTTCATTCAAAAGTTATTCATTTTCAAAGTTGAAATTTTTAGGTGCAATATCACAGTGGCCTGAAATTGGACAGTGGCGCTGTTGCTACACCATCCTATGGAGATTTATGGTCCCGGGACCAGAGCGCCACTGTACAATTTCAGGCCACTGTGATATTGCACCGAAAAAATTCAACTTTGAAAATTAATAACTTTTGAATGAAACATTTTCCAGCAGTGGGAGTACTTTTGTTTTACTCAGGGGGATAAACCCTAGAACATATTTTTTTACATTTTAAGTATTACTATCCCTTTAATAAATTTTTTTTGTTAAAAAGAAAATCAGTTATTGCTGTACTTTAACCCTCTGAGTGTGTTACAATACATTGGATACCTCTTGGGCACTCAAAGGGTTAATAATTAATATAACATTAAATGAATTATGTTATTAGCGTGTTCACTATTTTGTGCCAAATTATAATATCAGAATTAAAAGCCAAAAAAAAAAAGCCAAAAAATATTGAGCAATGCGTTCATACTCCTCTGGCACTCAAAGGGTTAATACTTAGGTTCATACTTTATGCATTACAGATCTTTACTGAATCAAAATCCAAATGCTATTAGTAACATTTATTATTGATTATAGGTGACAGAAACTAACACTACAGAAAAACCATGCATTATCATCTCTTTACTCTAGGTGTCCTTATAAATATAGACTATATTGCAACAAAGCTAATCAGAGAAATGTAAACAATATCATGCACATTGGGTCTTTGCTCAAGTGTCACACTGCTGGAGAGAAAAGGAAAAGGCTAGAAAAGATTGACAAAGGGCCTAAGCTGTTTTTAAATGGCTGTAGCAGACAACTCATCCCTTCACTGAGCATCAATATAAGCCTGACATCTCTAGATTTTCCCCTAGGGGTATTCATTCATCCATTTGCAAAACAGTTTGAATTATTAGTTTGGTAATTAGTGTTGTAACACAATAAAGATCTTAGCCCCATGTTGTTTCCAACAATCATCTCCCCTGAGGTCACTCTCCAGGTGTCCATGCTATATTTTTTCTATGGGTATATACTAGGGTGGTGTTAACACAGGTTAAATGCAGACAAACAGCATACCACTACTCTAGTTACTGAAAGCTATAACAGGACAATGATGACAGCTTTACAGATCAGCAAGCACTTCTACTGATTTTGAAACTTAATGGGAAGTAAAATATCCCAAGTATATCCCTTGTTTCTCAGCATGTCACAATTGCAATTCATAAATAAATAGCCTTTATTTATTCTTCTTTCAAATATAATCCAGAACCTGATCCTAATAGTTGTCACCAAAGCAACATAAGTATGTAAGAACTCATCATCACTGTAACATGACATTTTCCAATACAAGATAGCCATGTGGCAAAAAACCAAACAAACAATTAGCTCGTTGAGGCCCAGAGGGTTGTGTGCACACCTCTGGTCTTAAAGGGATAGTGATGTTTCACAATAAAAGCAGCTCCAAATAATCTTCATACTGTATTTGGGCCATGGAGAGTGCTATTTAAATACTGTCAGAGTTATAATTCAAGATTAATTGAATAATAAAGTATCCCCCTCCCACCCCTTTTACTGATGAAACACTGCTCACCTCAGAACAGCAAGACTGTTCTGATGGATCACAGAGAGGGACAATCTTCAGTTAGCCTAAGGAAAATCCTTGCTGAGAGCTGTCCAGTCAAGAGACCAGATTCCACATCTGAGGGGAGGTGGCTTACACTAGGTAAAAGGGGTGGGATACTTTATCATTCAATTACTCTTGAACTACAACTCTGACAGTTTTGAAATAACACTCTCCATGGCCCATATATATGAAGATTAATTGGAGCTGCTGTTTTTTGTGAAACATTACAATCCCTCTGACCCCTTAAGGACCAGTGATCCAGGGAAGTTAACTTCCTTTAAGGACCGCTTTGATCCTTGCCGACGCTCTGGTACACGTGACCTGTTACGCGTACCGGCACACCCCGTTAGAGCACTGTAAGTAAAAAGTATGTGACGTGCTATGACCATCACAGGTCCTTAAGGGTATAAGGACTGTGACGGTCATAGCATGTCATCTGGTCCTTAAGGGGTTAAAAATCAATAACATTCAAAAATATTTTAGACAAAAAAAAGAAAAGGCTATCTCCATTATTTCTGTGTACCTGTTACTCTCAAGTCAAAGAAGTATGAAATATTCAGAGAGAAAGAACAAAAGTATAAATTGGTTGCTCTTTGGTTAGATACTAATGGATTTTGTTTTTCTTCCCTTCAGTGGCATTACAGAGGAGAAAAGGTTACATGTAACGCCACCCACAAGGACAGTCCAGCACCAAATGCCAGTGAGTATTTCATCTGCTCTGGATCAGTGCGTTCGTCCAGTCTCTACTGTGCATGACTGCATGATTCTAGCAGTCTCTACTGTGCATGACTGCATGATTCTAGCAGTCTCTACTGTGCATGACTGCATCATTCTTTCAGTCTCTACTGTGCATGACTGCATCATTCTAGCTGTCTCTACTGTGCATGTGCGGTTCCACACACAGGGAGCTTCGCAGGCTAGCATTTTACATTATTTATTACATATGTAACCACACATATTATAGTATATTTTAACCCTTTGCATGCCAGAGAGATCTCCAATGCAAAGGTACTGGAGATAAACTAACATCCAAGGACGTAACCCTTTGAGTGCCAGAGAGGTATGCAACACATCGCTCTGCAATGCGTTGCATAGCCCTCTTGCACTCAAGGGGTTAAGCTATATTTTTATTGTTTTTAAAATGTTATATTCAATGTACACATTATATCAACTGCAGGCTCCTATATCTAAAAACTATTCCTAACAGTTAATAATAAAACCAAACAGCAAAACCCAGCCCTAATACCTAACCCTAAATCCTAACACTTCAGTGGCTGTCAGATATAGGACAACAGAGACATGTCTGATCTCTTCCAGTTCACAGTCCAGTCACCAACGTCATGTTTCCTGAAACATACAACTACCATAAGAAAAACCGTTCTACTCTCTTTTTAGCCAGGCACACTTAGACAACAGCCATGTTAGATGGCTAATGCAGGTCTTATCCGCATACCTGGGAACTCTCCGGTTTTGCCCCGGAGACTCCGGATTTCAAAGTGAATTACCGGGTCTCCGGGGCAATGTGTGAATCACAGGGTGGGCCCTTTTACATCCATTTTGCAGAGGGGTTTTGTGTTTTTTTTTGTCCCCCCGCGACTAAGCCTCATTCGCCTCATTTTCCTCCCCCTGGGCACTGACAGGGTTACCCTCCGGGTAGCCCTGTTTCAAAAGTTCCCAGGTATGCTTATCCAGAATTCGGAGTTTAGTTATAACATATACATGTAACTGCACATATACAGTGCACAAAATATATAATTATAAAGTATAAACCAGGCATGATGGATTCATGTAGATAAATCCATCTGTTTAATAAAATAAGAGGCACTCATTCCTATGGTTATAGTTTACCTTAAAGAACAAAGCCAAAATTGGCCTATAACATGTGAGAACATTGTATTTTTTCCCATTTTTGCTACATTTAACCCTTTGCATTACGTTGCGTACCCCTATGGCACTCAAAGGAGTTAAGAAATATGCTACAAACAATTTGTGTTTAATCAACCAAGATCTATCATTATTAAAGCAAATGCATCCAGATAATATATATATATATATAGATTATAATAAAATAATATCAACGATTATTGCAACTCTGAGATAAAACCCCCTCTATTGTTTTCAATAAGTTCTTCAACAAATATTTTTTGTTGTGATGACAACTTTTTTCAATTAAAAACAATTCTTGGTGGAACTATTGCCAACATCTGACATTGCTTCATAATTTAAACATTTTGAGAATTCATAACAAACATGATAAAAAAAGATAAGCTATGACTCAATAGTGCTTATCGTTAATAAATCCACACTCAGACTCTACAAATACTACAAAAATCTTAAATATCCTATCAGCCATGCTCATTATGTGCGTTCCCATAGAGAAATCAGAAATAACATTTTGGACACTTGAAATTTAGAGATTTGGAAAATTGACTTCTCAGGTGAACAATAGGATTTACTAATTTTACCTATTATAGATTATCTGGGAAACATATGACTGGTTGACAGGAAATTGACAGAACATCATCTTACATTCACTTAACATAACCACTTTCCTAACAGACAAAAAAGAATCCATACTGGTCTCAGAACAGTAGGCTTTTTAAAGGGATAGTAATACTTTGTTTTAACTTTATTTTATTTTGTAGGCATTAAAAAAAGATGAAGAATGATATAAGTCTTATCTCTCAAACCTTAATGGTTTAAGAGATATTCACAAGCAAAGTGTCCCCCTCCCGCCCCTTTTACTGATGTAACACTTCTCAGCCAGGGCAGAAGGGAGCTGCCCAGGTAGACTGCAGAGAGGGACAATCTTCAATTAAGATAAGGGAAAAAGCTGAAAAGCTTGTCAAGGGGGGCAGGGATTTCATTGTTTTCATAGGAATAAGAGTGTCCCCTTCTGTTATCTGTCCAGTCTATGGACTGCATTCCACATCTGAGAAGAGATTGTTTACAGTAGGTAAAAGGGGCGGGAGGGGGAAACTTTGCTTGTGAATATCTCATAAACCATAAAGGTTTGAGAGATAAGACTTATATCATTCTTCATGTTTTTTTAATGCCTACAAAATAAAATAAAGTTAAAACGAAGTATTACTATCCCTTTAAAATTGGCCTGTCACTGATCAGCTTTTAGTCTCATTAAAGGGATAGTAATGTTTCATAATAAAAGCAGCTCTAATTCATCATCATAGTATTTGGACTTTGGAGAGTGATATTTCAATTCTGTCAGAGTTGTAGTTCCAGAGTAATTCAATAACAAAGTATCCCCCTCCCGCCTCTTTTACTGATGTCACACTGTTCAGCCAGAGCAGAAGCGAGGTACTCAGGCAGACTGCAGAGAGGGACAATCTTTAATTAAGATAAGGGAAAAACCTGAAAAGCTTGTCAAGGGTGGCAGGGATTTCATTGTTTTCATAGGAATAAGAGTGTCCCCTTCTGTTATCTGTCTGGTCTATGGACTGCATTCCACATCTGAGAAGAGATTGTTTACACTAGGTAAAAGGGGTGGGAGGGGGAAACTTTGCTTGTGAATATCTCATAAACCATAAAGTTTTGAGAGATAAGACATATCATTCTTCATGTTTTTTTAATGCCTACAAAATAAAATAAAGTTAAAACGAATATCTATATAAATTGCAATTCCTCGTGTTTTTTGGTTTTCAGTCTGTGTAATGGTTTTAGAGGTTTTTGGTTTTGTAGATACGGCATATTTAACTTCATCAGAGTTAAGCTCACAGATCTGTGTGGGAAAGCCTGCATAATGAATAACTCATATGTCCTTAAATCATGTAAATTCCATCAAGAGGGATGCTCCCACTGAATTGAGGATTTGGAAAGGCTCTTATTGCACATTACATTTTTCTGCTTTCTCTTTTGTTTTTCTCCTCCCTTTATTTCTTTCTTTTCATATGTACTTTTTTGAAAAATTACTGTAGATATTTAGACATTGGGGAGATGAGTATTATTTGTTTTAGCAAAATGAATTATTGTACCAAACATCCTAAATTTCTGAATGTGTCATGCTAATAATGCATGCATCCTTGTTTTTCATACATGGAAAAACCCAAATTCCTTAGCAATGTTAATATTTTGTTGCAGCATTTTAACATATAAAGAATAAAAAAAACCTAATAGTTTAAATAAAATGGGCACTCTGAAAGGTATAATTAACACTTTAGAAGCATGTGTACCTGTAGCAGGATTAAGCATTTTAGGAAGCCCAGTCAACTGTAGCTATGTCAGCCTGTCCTCAAAGTACTTGTCAGTTGTAATTGACTCTTGGGAACTGCATCCATGTTTGCATTTGCAATTTGCCCTTCTCAACCCTATGACCTCTACAAACCCATCTCCCTGACTGTATTATTGTAGTGGAACAATTAATGTACCAACAATTCTGATATATTTTTGGAGTGAAAATGCATTTGACTTTTGCTTCTAACATAATGCAAATAAAAATAGGTTAGGAGTATCTTAGAGAGAGAAAAAGGGAGAGCAGGGCAAAGTGGCAAAGTAGGAGAGATCAGAAGGAAGAGAGAAGTGGAAAAAAATGAGGATTGAGAGAGTGCAGGTCAAAGCTGCAGAGACACCCAGCAGGTCTGCCAAGAACACTGTAATGTGCTGAAGAAGTTCTTCTACCATGTTCAGATGAGTGATCTTGAAGACTATCTAAAGTGTTTACTGCACCATTAGAATGAAACAGGTCCGGTAGTATAAAAGCAAAAGCATTTATTCAAACCATTAAAATCATTGGTACAAATGTCACATTCTCAAAAGACTCACATCAGATGACTCAAAACAAACTTCTTATCCCATTTCACGTGGATACCGCTTAATCAGGATGGCCATCATGATTAAGTGGTATCCATACAAAATGCATCGATGGGATAAGAAGTTTGTCTTGAGTCATCTGTTGTTAGCCTTTTGAAAGTATAAAATTTGTACCAATGATTTTAATGATGTTTGAATAAATGCTTTTTGATTTTATACTACTGGACCTGTTTCATTCTAATGATACAGTGTCAGCAAATGCTATAGAAAGTCGTCAAGTTTTTGGTTTAAAGGGATAGTAATGTTTCATCCAAAAAGTACCTCTGATTAATCTTCATAGTATTTGAGCTATGAAGAGCATTATTTCAATACTATGTGATTCATAGTTCAACAGTAATTGAATGATAAAGTATCCCCCTCCCACCCCTTTTACATCTTGTAAGCCGCCTTCCCTCAGATGTGGAATCTGGTTGTCCTTCGCTGCGCTCCATACGGAGCTTGCAGAGCAGCTTTACGTAAGTAAAAGGGATGGAAGGGGGGTATTTTATAATTCAATAACTGTTGAACTAGAACTGGCATAGTATTGAAATAACGCTCTCCTTGGCTCGCATACTATGAAGATTAATGAGAGGTCCTTTTTTTCAGTGAAACATTGGAGAGCCTTATTTTTGCTTTGCACATTGTTTTGACCGGTCTAGGGATTTCCACACTCTCACACATTAATAACTATGCCCTTGGTATCCTTGTGCCGCTGTGTGTGTTTATATATGTTGATATCAGACTGAGTGATCTTGTCAAGAGCCTGCTGTGTTTGAGTTTTGGAGGTAAGCAAATCTTCTTTTTTTCTAGACATCATTTGATTCATTTTCTTCTTATTTGGTAAGATGGAAATAAAACCTTATTTGTTTTGTGTTTTGCTAAAAGACTGTTTTGTATGAATACTAAACTTGCACAACGTATCACTCATCCCTGTTTTTGGGATTCAATATAGCTCTATTTTTAAAAAAAAAAAAAGAAACTATCTTGAAAATTGTTAATGATGTAACTAAAGCAGTGTAGATCACTAAACGTTTTTTCTCATGAAAAACATCTTCCGTGTTGATTTTAATATCTTGTGTAAATGAGGAGTTTTCTTCCTCCTGCACAAAGAACAAGTGCTTGTGATATGTTGTGTCATGACTGTTTATTTAGCCTTTTCAGTAAGAGACCCATTGACCTAGCCATCAGTTGATCTTTATAAGAATGATTTAGAACAATACTGCAATAGACCCAGTAATTCAGTTGTTTGCTGCAATATAATCAAGAACCCAATTATTTGGCAGAAAATAAAAAATTAAAAAAAGTTCCAACAGAAAAAACTTATAGGTTAGTCGTACTGTAAAACAAATTATAACTTATTCTTAGGTATTTCTATATTGTTAAGAATTGTTCCAAGTTAAACAAGAATACATCATTAAAAGTATATAATTTTGTAATGTGCCACAGATATTATTCAGATTATCATATTAAAATTTTTTATTCTGTTTAAAGGTAAATGACATCCTAAAAATACAATGATAATTTAATTATAATGGCACTGTAAATTTTAATATGTGCCTTTGGAAACATATAACCTGAAGTAAAGTTTTTTCAGGTATTTATCAAGTGACTTTCTACTATTAGAGATAAAGAATGACATTTTCATCATTTCTTTCTTCCTCTGTAAAGAAGGAGGACAATCAGAGATCAGGTAACTGTGTTGTTATTTAACCCAAGGTTAACACGACAGAATGCATTTTTTTCAATAAGATAAGGTGATCATGCTTGGGTGCCAGTGGCATTTATGGTCAGATTAAGATTTGAAAGTATTACTTCAATAAAATCTTAGTGGTTGTATAGAACATCCTTCTAGCTTCATGGATAGAAGATAAGCATGGAACAAAATTAAGAAAACGTAGTTGTTGAAACAGGTGTAGGACACTGCGGGGAATTGTTCAGGAATAAAAACTTAGAGGAACTTTTTAACAAATCGATTTCCAAAACACCTATATTTTTGTTAGCCTTTTTGTTTCAAACAATAGTTTATGTGATATTTAGCTAGTATTTCCTGGTAGAAAGCAGCATTTGGATGCAAAGGTATGGCAATGCTTGCCTGTGCCTTCCAAATTTGCAATATATGACAAATAAAGTTACTATATATAAAAAGATTGTTTTAGATAAGAAATTACCAACATGAATATAGGTGTTTTTTTAAGTTCCACTTTAAATATACTAAAATATAAAGTAATCAATAAAAGGATCTTATTATTTGTTCATGTTGTTATTAACATGCCAATGAATAATGAATGAGTGCAGTTTCCAACCTCTCATTTCAGGTTAACATAATCAAATGTGCTGCATGTTTTTTTAGCACCTAAAGATCTGTTTGTGAAAAGGGTAGTAGTGTCAAAAACAGAAGGTATTCAAGCCTAGATTCCTGTGCCTGTGAACCTGTTTTTCCTGGTTGCTAATCCACTCGGGTATCTTCTCAAGCTAACAACCAAAAGCTAATAAATATATTGATGACACTTACCCAGCATACCTTAATTATAATATTTAAATAATACATAGCTATATTACATAGGAGTTTTTTTTAATTAAAGGGATAGTAATACTTCATTTTAACTTTATTTTATTTTGTAGGCATTAAAAAAACATGAAGAATGATATAAGTCTTATCTCTGAAACATTTATGGTTTAAGAGATATTCACAAACAAAGTATCTCCCCCCGTTCAACCAGATCAGAAGGGAGATGCCCAGGTAGACTGCAGGGAGGGACAATCTTCAATTAAGATAATGGAAAAAGCTGAAAAACTTGTCAAGGGGGGAAGGGCTTTCATTGTTTTCATACAAAGAAAATTGTCCCTTTCTGTTATCTGTACTGTCATACAACCAGACTCACATCTGAGAAGAGATGGCTTACACTAGGTAAAAGGGGCGGGGAGGGGAACTTTGCTTGTGAATATCTCATAAACCATAAAGGTTTGAGAGATAAGACTTATATCATTCTTCATGTTTTTTTAATGCCTACAAAATAAAATAAAGTTAAAACGAAGTGTTACTATCCCTTTAAATCCTACCACCATCATAAACCAAATTCATTTTACTGTGGGGGCAAAGTAGTACCATGATTTATGACATCTCACTTTAGAGTGTTTCACAAGATCTACAATCTCAAGGTAAAGGGAGAAAGCTAAACTGTGTATTTTGTCTTGTGTACGGACATTAAAGTGAGCTAGCTCCTCAACAGTTCTCCTTTGACAGGCTGCTTCTACGGGAGCAGGATTTGCGGATCCCGCGTTAACTGCTGTTTCATTCAAACTGAAAGATTTGGCAACTGGTTCAGAGGTTAGAAAACTGACCCCTGCAACTGCCTAGCTGATCACTTGATGGAACAGAATTGGGAGATGTGGTTACAGAGGCTTTGAATGTTGAATGTTGAGTTCTGACAGCTGCATCAAATTTTATCTTTACATTAAATAACGTCTCTGTTGTAAGTCACAAGCATCACTTGTACAGCCCAGCCCTTGCCAGGCAGCATTTTCTGCCCCCCAAAAAAAATATTTCTGCCCCCCCCAAAAGAAAAATGTATATTGGGGGAATGTTTAACATTTTCAAGCATGAAGCTCAGGGTGGTTATTTTACATGTGCTTACTGCTTAATTAGTGCAGAAGTGTGACAAGGTGTGATCCCTCCCCCTTCACAAGCTTTTCACAGTGTGCACATTGCAGTTGTTGATAATAAGTGCATATTCCCTGCATCCAAGAAAAAATATTCCAATGCCTATGATGTCAAGGGAGGTGGAAGTGGAGGATTATGGTGACTGAATAATACTTTACATTATTTGTCAATCATTCATCAGTGGCCATAGCACTGGTCCCAACTGTCCTAATCTCCCCATTTTCTCTTCCTACTAATTGGTGCTACTGTTTCCATCACTACATGTGCTGTTTGCTTCTCTGTCTTGTGTTTTTTCACTTAGGTTACATATTTGTATGATAATAGAATCTGGTACATTTTAAAACATTTAAATTTGCTATATAGCTGCTGGTAGATGTGTCCTTTGGTCTAACTGCATTGAAAACATGGTCTGACTGCATGCTTGGTGGTGGGAGCTAAGGGTTTTCATGTTCAGACGGTGTTCATATATGTTCATCAATTACCAACTCATATTCACAAGTCATATCCTATAGAAATGATCCACTACAACCATAAATGTTAGATCAGGTTCACTGAAATTCAGAATCCAACAGGGGGAGGGGGGAAGGAAATTTGTTTAATCTATACGGATTAAAAAATTTACCTAATAATTTGGATGAAACAAATTTGTTTGCTGTGCATCTGCCTGCTCTAAAATGTATATTAATAAGAGACTTTACAACCATTTGAGGGCAGATGTTCAAAGCATGTGTTGCACACCGCTTTGTGGTATCACTAATATAGCTTCAATCAATTGTTAGCTCTATAGTATCACTAGAGTAGCTCCATTCAATTGTAAGATATTTCGTATCACTAATGTAGCTTCATTTCAATTGCAAGCTCTGTGATGTGACTACTGTATCCCATTAATTTTAAATTGTAAACACCCTCTATGATATCACTAGGGTAGATCTATTCAGTTTTTAAGATCTTTGTTATCACTAGTGTAGCTCAATTTAGTTGTACGTTCTGTGGTATCACTAGTATAGTTTAATTTCCATTGGAAGCTTTGTGATATCACTATATAGCTCATTTTCAATTTTAAGCTCTATACATCACTAGTATAAATTACAAGTATCAGTCTTCCTGTTTAAAATCAACAATATACCTCCGTATAAGGGATGTTATTACCACAGTCCATACTTTACTTTTGTATCAGCAGGCAGGGTTCTCCTCCTGTGACTCTGGTGTTATACAAGTACAGGCTGGGTAATCTTCTTCCTTTATATATAGTTACGTGGGCAGGGTTCCTTAACTCCCTACTCCTTGACTTTATAACACCGTGGCCAGTGAAGACTTCCTCCTGTCTCCTCTTTGATGTTATGCAGGCACGGACTGAATACTCTTCCTCCGTTATATATTTTTATGCTGGAAGGATTTTCCAACTCTTGACTCCTCAGCTTTGTATCACCTCTGGGAGTGAAGACTTCCTCCCATCTCCTCTGCAGTGAATTTGCCTTTTTTCACCTTCTTATTAAATGACAAATCCGGTACTGCTGTATCTGCTTCACAGATGAATATTATCGCTTGTATAAGAATTATTCAACGTGTTACTATTTCACTGGTTCAAGTTATGAGATAAACTATGGGACTAGTAGTCTTACACTTTTCGTGCTACAATGTTGCACTTCCTCAGAGAATACTGGGACCCACAAGCATTAAAAAAAATCAAAATATTATTTAAAGGGGTCCCCTTCTTACACGTTTTCTACAATATTTCCTACGAGAATTTTTTACAATTAGATATGGCTTTATAGATGTATTAGAGTAGGACTTGCCACAAAGTGAGATACCTTGGCGGGGTGGCAAGCTTATACATGAAACGGCCAATTTGTGGGACTAAATTCTTTTTTCACTAAGAAATATTATATATGCTCAATACAGGGCACATTTATTTACTAAGATATTATTTTTGCTCATTACAGGGCACACATGTTCACTTTATATAGAGGAGCACAGGTTTGTTTCTTTTTTGTTTGTTTTGGGCTTTGGCCTAATGTCTGGTGGACTGGAGAACCCTCTCATTCCTTGCTGCCATCTGTATATTTATCTTTATAGTGACTTTAAAATCTTATTTATTATATGGATATTTTATGGTGAGTTAGCGCTGTGAGTTTTCTTTTTTCTGTCTTAGTTCTTACTATTAATCTTGAACAGATTTGTAAATGGTAATCATATCACCCCTTACTAATGTAAAAAAAACCCACTTTGACTAGTCTCTCTTTATAACTCAGATCCTCCCATCCCATTATCAGTTTGGTTGCACTTTTTCCAGTCTAATGTATTTTTTAAGAACTGGTGCAAAAACTGTACTCCATATTCTAGATGAGGCCTTTCCAATGATTTATATAGAGGTCGAATTATATTAGCATCCTGTGCACCTATGCCTCTTTTTATGCAGAATAGTAGCCTACTTTCTCTTGCAGCAGCTGAATGACTAACACCATACCAGATTCAGCAGCTCATACCTCCCATATAGACCTTATCTCTTTAATTTCAATAATCAGGATTACA